>JAHBBA010000532.1:0-16910 GCA_018806925.1 Skeletonema costatum | reverse complement strand
CCACTCCATCATCTTCTGATTCTACGGCTTTTGAATCATATGCTGATGGCGAGTTTAATAGGAGGCTACTAGCAAAGGCGGCCATGGCAGCGGAGTCAAAGCAAGAAAACATGAGGCCACCTGATAACGTTGATTCTCAGCCCATGCCGTTTGATTCTACCAATTGTGGAGATGAAGAATCAAAGAAAATTGCAGCAGCACCACAGCCGCCTACACTGAACGCGATAAAGAAGATTGATGATGGAAATGGCGCAGCACTCCGTCCATTCAACTCTTCAGAGCTTGAAGATGAATCAAAACCAAAGATTGCGTTGGGAAATGAATCAACCAACGAAGAGGAAGGAGAAGGGCAGCGTGATTCTCTACGTGATTCCAAAATATTTGAAGCATCACAAAGGTCAATATCTGAGAGTCAAAAAACAGCTGCTTCTCTGCTTCTTTTGTAGATGGCAATGAAACAGTTGGGGCGACTCCATTTTCTCGTCAGTCACAAAAATCAGAAGCGAATGCGTCCGTAAGCCCTATTATAGAAGCTTACTTGGTGGAAGACGAGGGGGGGAGTGGGGGTGTAAGTTGGCCACGGTACAGTGTATATGAAGCAACTCCTCTCGAGCCCGAGCTTCCCTGGTGGAAACAAAGGCGAACCAAAGTGTTCATGGTGATTAATTTCGTATTGATTACGGCGTTGGCTGTCGGTCTTGGAGTAACATATTCACGCTCACAACAATTAAGGGGGGACGGCGATGCTCCCACTGCTGACGACACTACAGCTGCACCCACTCAAGGTTGGTTCCATATCAAGTCAAAGCTTGATGAACGATTTTGTATCGATGCCATGCATATTGATGATATGAGCGCTGTAGGAGATGGGCAGCAGGTGTACATTCAACCTTGCGATTCAAATAAATGGTCACAACAATGGATGTGGGACAGAGAAGGGAGGTTGCGTTGGAGACATGGGGATGAACAATATTGCATGGAGGCAGGAAGTAGTGGCGGTGGGCTGGGGGACAAAATGTTTGTCTCAAAATGTGACGATGAGAGTCAGCACAAGTGGAGTATTTTGAATGACGGCCGAATACAAAATAACATTTATCGGATGTACATAGGGTCAGAGGGGTGTTATATTCAGAAACAAGCTGATGAGTGTAGAGCAGTTCAACTCAGTTACTATGAAGAAGATGGAAATTGTGCACTCTCACAAACTTGGACTTTAAGTGCAGCTCAGTCCCAGGAACAAACTCCCTCAATGCCGTCGCCTAGAGTAAGTAATCTCTGATGTCATCTCTCTCGCAACACACACCTCTCGAGATTTCTACTCATCTGAACTTAACATTTTGTCTTCATTCTTCAATAGTTCATTTGTAATTTGGAACCTACATCGACGAGCAAGCCAAGCTCTTCGCCTTCAGTCTCGTCTTCAGTCTCGCCTTCAGTCTCGCCATCGGTTACTCCCAGTGCTTCTTCATCAGCTGCACCCAGCAGCTCTCCATCCTCAATGGCATCTTCATCGCCATCATCTCAGCCAACAATGGTGGATCCTACATTAATGGTGAGTCTCTTTCTGCTGTATGCTATGTTTCTTTGCATCAATAAACACGTGAAGTCGTCTGATTCTGATGCAATGGATGTTCCTTTCATCACTCGTATTAGCCCACGCCTAGGGCGTTTTGCGGATGTGCTGCCTGTACACAGGAAGTCTGGGACACGATTGCAACTGACGCAGGTGGAAGTTTCACATGTGGGGATAGAATCAGCTGGCTTACGACTGAAAATGGAATGAATGAGTATGAAGCATGCGAGAAGGTGAGCATGGAGTTTCCTGAAGGGCCCTGTGGCCCTGTGTGTGATCCATTTCGCTGCTCGAATTGCGGCTGTGCTTTTTGTACACAGAAAGTTTGGGACACGATTGCAACTGACTATGCGGGAAATTTCACATGTGGGGATAGAATCAGCTGGCTTACGAATGAGCAAGGAATGAGTGGGTATGAAGCATGTGTGAAAGTGAGCTCGGAGTTTCCATCGGCCCTTGCGGTCCAGCGTGTGATCCTAATCTCTGCTGAAGCTCGACTACGACGAGCCCAAGTTCTTTCTACCAGAAATGCTGTGGAGCTATTGACGCTACAAATGATCAAGTATTTACAAAAAGTACAGTTATATGTTTAGTCGACCAGTTTAATCAGTCGACAAAGTGCAATACATAAAGTGCAATCACTCTAGACCAAATTGGCTTACTCCTACTTTGCTATGACTACCTGTAAATCTAGACAGACGGGGGCCTATGCACCAGCATTATCACGGGCATAATGCTCTACAGGCAACATATCTTAGGTGACGTCGACCAGAACATCTCACACGATTGCTCAAAACCTGAGCTTCTTCTTCTGAGGGCTGATGGCACAGAGTGTTTGAAGGGTTTCAAGTTTAATACGCTGTGAGGCACCATAAAGGGATTTGTGTTTTGTGTTTATCATGGGAATATCGGCAGGAGTCATGTAGTAGTAGATTACTGAAGTGAGACATAGATGTACACGTGGGGCAGTCATAATATGAAGGTGTTGGTAGCGTAACATGCGTTGATGATCGGGTACTATTCTGTTGGATATCTGATCTTGTTGCATAGTTTCGTCTCATCTCTTGAGGGAATGGTTCACCAATCAGCTTATCTAACCATGACTTTTTCAGCTTCTTTCGTGGAGACTTATATTGACGAGTATCCCTAGCTTTTTGTGCCTTTCGAAAAATAATCGCCTCACGCTGTAAACGTGCCGATTCATCTTCCTCCGCCTGAAGTTGTCTTGCTAATTCTTCATCGGCCGAAATGATTGCAATATCTCTGCCATTCGTAGCATATTGCAGTTCTTCTTGGAGCTGCTCTTTGCTAGGCGGTGAGTTCATTAAGTCAATGTCTTCTAGCGCATCGAAGTCGAAGGAGGTCATTAGCGCCAAGCTTTTGAGATCAGCGGTTGCTGCGTCTTCGTCCGAATGATGATTGTTGATGCATTCATCCATGAAGAAACTGCTCCTCGGTTGTTGAGTGAAGGCATTACTAGCCGTTTCACCGCTTCGGGGTATCACTGCTGCGGCTTCATCGTTATCATTTTCATCTCTTGTGTGGCCGACGTCATCAAAGTTATTACTGTCAACGGCGAATTGGCCACCAGCTTGATGTTCCTCGGTTTCGGCCATCATGACAGTAGCAGAGCCACCACTACCACTACTAGTGTGGTCATCAATTGCTATATCTGCTGCCTCTTGGTGGTAGACGATGGGCGCCATGGTTCTCTGTCGGTGGGTGGTAAGTATGGTAGAGTCTGCAATGATGTTGTTCTCCTTGTCTTGTGTGAAAAATTTGGCGGAAAGAAGAAGGGAGAAAGAAAGAATTAGGATTAGCCAAAGTAGGAATTAGTACAGGATTTCGCGCCTTGGAGGTAGATGCCCAATTTTGGGACGCTAGCTCGGCGGTAGGTTGTGTTCTCATCATCAACTCCTCCTACTTTCAATTTTCAACAACTCTCTCTAGCTTCGCAGCTCTAGAGAGAGCGGTGCGTCATGCTGATTGTGTGATACTTGTGATACTTGTGATAGCTAATGTACGTACTAGTCTCACGGGTCCTTCACTTTGACTTTGACTGCAGCTGCTTGTTGCCGCGTCTCCATTATTCAACATCGAATGATCTGAAATGTTGCTCTTGTTCTTGTGTATCAAATCTTGTTGCCACGATTAATCTGCGGTGGGCCGCTGCTTGTGAGATTCTTGGAGTCGCAATCGTGGGTGCCACTGTGCTATGTTGCAAGCTAAGAGCCAGGGCTGCACGGACGAACCGAACGCCGAACGCTAATAAACTCCAGAGAGGTGATGATAGTTACGGCCTGCTGCACCTCTAGTCGGAATTGATTTTGAAGGACGGACGACGGACATATGCAAAGCTTTAACTGATCCATCAACACAATGACACACAAAAACACCATAGATTATGTTTGTTAGTCACATCTAATATGTTGCCTCTTGGCTTTTTTGCAGTGCACGAGATGCTCGGAACATGGTGAGGAAGTGGTCATCTTAAACCACCACTGCGGCGGCAACGACTGTCATCGAGAAGAGAAACATTGTTTGCGAGTCACATTTGCAAAATCATATAGAGTTAGGTAGAATTTGTGTCTTAGCTTTTTTGCAGTGCACGAGATGGCATGTTCACCACACAGCCTCTCAATAAAGGTGCAGCATCAGACCTCTACAATTTCTTGACAAATGATGGTCACCTCTTGAGGAACGCTACTTCCTTCCTGAGCTTCTCATCCTGCAGCTCTAGAAGCGCGCTGATTGAGCGGGGTTTGAGTTGAGGTAGTCATCTCGAATTCTGATCCAAACGCAGTAGATGCATCTTGTGCATTTCGATATGCCCTTGCCTCCGACATACTCCTCCACGCTTGGCTTTGTTCGTGCATCCTTCACTATTTCATTGTTTGAGCTTTGCCCCATATTTTACGAAAACTCCTCCTTTCCTAGCTTAGGCTGTGCATCCTTCAATGCCGCATAGTTTGACCTACTCACTCTAGCTCATGTCAATACATTCCACGAGGACCAATTATGTAGCAAAGCGTAGCCAGCATCATCACGTGAATAACAGCAAGAACGGTAATGAAGAGCATGCAGGGCGATATCCTGGCATACCATACTTAGAGTGGTAGTTCGTTGTAGATAGATTATTTTAGTGGTAGTTCGTACGTGTACTGTAAGATGTTCGTACCCACCTACGTACGTACGTACAGTGCGTGAGGCACTTTGTCCGATCCGGGACCCATCTCTGTCTAGTTATGAAATGACATACTAATTCCTTAGATCTAATAAGTAATCTTCACTTGTGAATGAGAAACTAGAAATTAGCTAATAGTGACTACTTTTTGCTTCTCTACAATACCAGAACTGAAAACATCCGCCTTTCGGAATTGGTATGTTGGACGACGGGCGCAACAAGTACATAGGAAGTACTTCTAAAACATATAAATTAATTGTACAGTCAGAGTTGGCTAGTTAGACAACTGCAACTATATGTGTCTCAAAACATTTCTCACTCTCTCTCTGAATGAAAGAAGCAGCTGAACAACTGAACATCAAGAGGCTGCAAGAGACGTGCGTGCGTTGAGAGACCAACCATTCAAACATTGCTGAGTTTCGATTTGATCATCCGTCCATAGCCATAGAGTTGAATGTACCATCCTCTTTGTCAATCATCCACAGAAGATATCGATACATATTCTTTGTGATACATCGACATCGGTTAAACATCCAGACATCGACTTAACTTTCTTCCTTACTGCCCCACTCACTCTCGGCCATCAGCTAAATATAATGCACGAGGAACATCGAAACACTTCGTATTATCAAACTATCATCATTATGGACGATGCAACTTTCACTTCCGATACCGCCGCGATGAACAGTCGCAGTCTGCTGGAGCAACTGGTGATGATTAGCTCTTTGCTGCGTAAAGACAGCTCTGCCGACGATGATGCTGCTGCGGCTCGTAATCGTAATGTCGTTGAAGGTAGGGCGAAGGAAGGCGTGAGACTCATTAATGATCAGATGGCCGATGTTTCGACGGAGCTCCTTTTGACAGTAATGTCGGATATGATGCTCCTTCGTTTACTCGATGGATTACGATTAGAGGAGGGACGAGCGGTGTCATCTGATACATCATCATCCGATGAGCAGTTGGAGGATGATGCAGCCGCCGCAAAGAAGAAGAAGAAAAGGGCGGCAGCAGCAGCGAAGAAGAAGCGGAACAAACAGAACAAGGCTGCCGCCAAGCATAAGAAGATCAATCTCATGCCATGGTCATGGCTGGGTGGTGGAATTATTTCGCTGATTATGATGGTCCAATTTAGCTCCATCACGACATTGATTTTTCCCCTCTCACTAATTCATCAAAGTGATGGATCAGGGGATGGGAAGGCTCCACCAGCCTTGCCACCGTCTGCATCTAAGTCTCTTCGTCAAGAAGACCTTACATCGGATAATGTTGATGTGCCCAACATTATCAGCAGCCCAGTGGCAGCGGTTGTGCCGCCTCCCGTTTTCTCATCAACTGCTGTTGCTGTTATCAATCGTGGTGTGAAAATGAAAGAAGAAAAGTCAGCTGCTTCTATTCAGCTCTCCCAGATCACCAAGCTCTCCAACAATGCCAGCTAATCCAACACAGTCTTGTGTCGATACTCCTGGGTGGAAGGATAATTACAATAACCCATGTGATTGGTATAAGGTAGATCCTACTGATCGATGTGGTACTGGTTACGTGAATTCGTTGTGGAAGGACAGGCTCGGCAATTGAACACTGCTGTATTTGCGAGGGGGGGAGTTATACTGTAAGTCAGACACATTCTTTGCTCTTGAACTATTTATCATGTGTCTAATTCAGTTTTCATCATGTTGTTATCGTCTTTAGTGTGAGGATTTGAGGTCGCAATGCCAAAAGTACATCAAAGTCTTGGGGATCAAGGATGGTTTTGTGTCACACTTGTGTGGAGAAGCAGAGTCTTTTTGCTGTGAGGATGCAGGTGCAGACCATGATATCGTCATTAATACTGTTTTTGGTTCCAATCAAACTGTTGGTTTGTACAATGAGTGCAAGTGTGGCTTTTGGTCACGTCTTTGCGAAGGTGCAGGAGTAGGAGAAGCTTGCGATTATGCAGCTGAATATTGCTGCGGAGATTACATGGATTACGAAGATGTGTGGGGATTTGACTGGGGATTCTTTTATCTTGAAAGTCCACAGTGCTACTGCGATTTCTTCAACTACGCGCAGAGAGAATTTGGACATACGTTGAAGTCAAAGGCTCTGAATACGAGCCAAGAGATTGCAAATCCTTGCGGTCAATTTCAAGACCTTAGGACTTACGTCTTGGCTTTAGGTATCTTGAAACCACGGCTTTGGATTGAGAGAGGAAGTCTTGTGTCGATTTACACTAAAACAAATGGTCAGAACTGGACAAAAAAGGATGGGTGGGATACATCAGTAGATTACTGCCAATGGTATGGAATATCTTGCGACGTTGACGGGTATGTCACCAGTATCAATTTGAGGAACAACAATCTTGAAGGCCAGTTTCCAGTATACACCGGCTATGACCTCGTATTCCAAATCTCGTCTGGCATGCTCAATAGACAGACATTACCATCGAATAATGAAGTCTTGTCCATGCTTCAAAACACATGGTTATTTCAAAAGTTTGGATTGGTAAATCTTTACAACCTCAAGAGTCTTGACTTGGCAGAGAACAAGCTCACCGGTACGATCGACTATCGTCCACTCTACAATCTTCAGTTCCTAAGCCACTTCGACGTCTCGGGAAATCAATTAAGCGGAGACTTGGACGCACTCGTCACTACATCGCTAACACATGCCGACTTTAGCAGCAACAGCTTTACGTCTTTGCGCTTCAAAAAGTACAAGGGATCCCTCCAAACGCTACGCTTTTGTGACGTGAGCAACAATGTCATCCAAAAACAATGTCGCAAATATTTTAGAGAATATCCCACCCAACACTGAGCGATTCTTTATATCGAGCAATCGAATTTACGGTACCCTTTCTGACTCGTTCAACAATATTCCAAAGCTACGTGAATTCAACATAGCAAGCAACAGTATAAGTGGGAGCCTTCCAGATTCGTTGAATAGTCTTCGTGAGTTACGTCAGGTCGATATTTCATCCAACGCTCTTTCTGGGAAGCTTCCTAGTTTCGCAGACTCTTTTGCAACTCTCGAAGAGCTTGACTTGTCAAATCAAGCGAGGGGCTTTACAGGATCAATTCCAGACGATGTATGGAGATCTCTTTCACTCAAGGTTTTGAACCTAGCTGGTAACAGGCTAACAGGTACTATCCCATCTCTTGTAGGAAACTTGGCAGTGCTGGAAATGTTCGATTTGTCCAACAACGCGTTTTTGTCAGGTACAATCCCATCACAGATGGGTCTGCTAGATGGTAAGTACACTATTTGGTTTATCTTTTCAGCCATATCATGAGCAGAGAATCTAATACTTGTGCCGTCGTGAACTACAGGTTCCTTGAAACGGCTTTTCCTTTCAAATAACACGTTTACCGGGACCATTCCTTTTCAGGTCGGTCAACTGGAAGGTGCTTCTATCATGTTGAAAGATAATGGTTTCAACACATCGACCACTGCTCCTCGCAGTCTTTGCATGCTGGTTAGTGTCAAAGAGTTTGATCTAGCAGATGATACAATATTGTGTCCGCCGGAGAGAAATGCCTTGAGTGACTTCTATGACGTAGCCAAGGGAGCAGAGTGGACGGATGGAACTAACTGGAGAGATGAGTATGCAAGCTACTGTGAGTGGAAGGGGGTTACTTGCAACGGCACTCACGTGACAAAGCTGAACCTTACCAACAATGGCTTGTCAGGGAGGATGAGCGAGCGCATTGGAAACCTCACTTTCATCAAAGTGTTGGACTTGAGTGACAACAACATTAAGGTGATGTCTATCTACTCACAATGATTTATTGAGATACTTGCTACTTCATGCCAAACTCACAATTCCCTTTATCTTTCTACAAACAGGGATCGATTCCGGCTGAGCTTGGCAAGCTTTCCAAACTTGTTTATCTGCGTCTCAGCTACAATGCCTTCACAGGAGCGGCACCTGAAGGCTTGGCAGAGATGAAGGGACTTCAGCTTCTCCAATTGCAAAGCAACAGAATTACCGAACTACCAATTATACCACAGCTGGACGAGAGTTTCTACAAAAATTCTACATTTGTCACAGACTGTGGCGTCCCCTCTGCCTTCGATGAGGCTCTCAAGTGTGAACATTGTACGATGTGTTGTAAGTATCATTAACGCTGCCTCATTCGAATAGGTTGCTTTCGATATTACCTCTCACCAGCTTTTATTGACACCGCGCGTTAGGTAATGCAAATGAGGATTGTTATCCCCAAGAAGAAACACACATTTCTGAATGGGGTCTGAACTACGGCACATTTGCTGCTGTTCTTTTTGCTTGTTTCATTGCATTTTGTTGCATGGTCTCCCTCTTCTTATATCCATATCGCAAGCGCAACTATAGCAAACACTCAGTACGGGAGTCAACCGAAGAAGCTGACAAGTATGCATTGAGTAAAATTGGCAAAAAATCAATGTATTCATACTTTGTGAAAGACAAGTTCGCTGGTTACCTGTTAGCTTTTGCGACACTTGGCATACAGATTGCAATTCTCGTGTTTTTCATCATAGCTTCGGAAGCCAACTTGCAAGACGACAGAATTGACATACAATTCACCTGGAAATGTCCTCCCGACTCGGATGTGTGTAAGGACAAAGCCGATTTGACTGATGCTGGTTGGGCAATTTTCTGTTTATTAATGATTGCCTTCCTTGCAAAAGATATGATTAGCGGAACCAAGCTAATTTATTACTCATCAAAAACTGGACATCGCATCGGCTCAAGAATTCGATATTTCATTGGTGGCGTGTGCTTGTGTTCGGTCACACTGTTCGCCTTATATGTAAGTTGTCCAGTGGTTTCTATTTCTATCACTTGATCCTCATTAGTCATGCATCTCATTGATAACATGTTTTTTGCCCTCAGGTTAGTACCGTGTACAACAGTGCAATCGCTACAAGCAATACGGATATCATAGTCAACTCAGTTATTGTTCTATTCGTAATGGAGATGGACGAATGGATCTTTTCTACATTGGAAGCAATCAACGAGAAATGGACCAAACACGCTGAATCGGGTGATACAAGTTCAGATGATACAGACGCAGAAAAGGGAAGCACAATAGATGAAATGAAGGATGAAATTGAACTTCAAAAGGCGCAGATTGCTGAACAACAAGAGGAGCTCGATCTTCAGAAGGGAAAGATGGCAAGACAAAGTGACGAGATTGCACTGCTCCGCGAGGCTGTGCAACAAATACAAGATTCAATAGCAGTAGCGGCTATTACATCATCCGAAAGCACACCGCAATGTGCTGCCAATGAATGCGTGAATACGCATGAAGCCGAATCGGAAGCGGAAGATACTGATGACATGGAAGATTACAGTACAGTGCCATGTGATGTAGAGCAAGAGATAGAAAAGACTCAAGTAGCAGTAGCAGCGGCAATATCAATATCTGACTCCGGAACCGTCTCTGAATGCGTGGATGATACGAAGACAGAAGTGTAATGTTGCAGTCTTTCAGTGTTAGGATGTACAGAGTTTATTATAGTCAAAAATTATTCGACTGAATTGTGGTGATTGAAGATCTTCATCTGATTCTACTACCGTAACTATCTCAAATATAATAAAATATTATATGAATGAGACCCTCTCTCCCCCCTCCTCATTTTTATTATCAATGCGTTGGGGTGTCCCTCTCAAACTTCCATCGCCAAAGCGAGGGGCTAGAAGATCATTAGACTTGGCTGTGTGAAGAGAAGACAAGATCCAGAACAGCACACAATGATTTATGTTGCCAGATTGCAGATGCTGCATCCAATGTGGAGGAATTGACATTGTAACTTGAGGAGAGAGACACCGTGCTGTTGCAGATGCTACTCCAATATGTGGAGGAATTGAGATCACAACTCGAGAACTCTGTTAGAGGGAGAGGGACATATGATGACGTCCGTCATCGGCACCTTGGCTTTGAGTTCTCATCACTTCTCACTTCATCACTCTCGCATCTCGTAAATAAGTATGTAGCAAAACATCATGATGAACATGAACAAGTGGTCAACTACTGCTCCTCTCCTCGGTATGCTGCTTGCAATCTCCGCCGTCGCCTCCACCTCGGTCGTCTCGGCATTCAACTGCGCAGCACCATTTCATAATCATGCTATCCATCGATCCATCACATCTTGTGCATCTATATCAGCTCGATATCCAATCACTTTTCTCTCGGCAAAAACTGCTCCAAATGATCATAGCAGCAGCAGCAGTGCAGAAGAATCGCCGTCTCAGCAACCATCAGATCCTCAGCGACGAAAGACATTTCAAAGCGGCCTCGTTGGCTCCTTGCTCCCTTTCTTTGCGAAGCATGCAAATGCCGCTACGTCCACCGAACGCACAAACGATCAAGATGCACAACCCATCGCCGACTTTCCCATGCGCAAAACTCCGCCTACCAAAAGGAGGACTAGGCCGAGAATACATTATAATTCAACTGTACATTGATGGAAACGGACCCTACGATTTCATGGTGGACTCCGGCTTGACTACCGAATTGATCACTCCCCACTTGCAATCGATACTAAAAGCAAAATCATCGGGAATTACCAAACAGGGACTCTCGGCAGGTGATGCAGGATCATTGCAATCATTAGTGGAATTGACCAATGTGGAATTGTGCTGTGGGAAGTTTGCAAGTGGTGAGGCGTTGTTTCCGTTGCAGGGTCCACTGCATGCGATTGTGACGGATTTCCACAGGAGCATTTGGATCCGAGTCATGACCCGGTGGAGGGTATGTTGGGCATGGAAGTTTTGGAAACGGTTTGATGTTGATTTGGACTTTCCTGCGGGTCGACTTCGTTTGTGGAAGCCGGGGACTGTGAGGGCAGAGGCGAAGAGGGCGGGTATGACGAATATTGAAGCTGTGGTTGTGAATGAAACGAGGTTGCTTGGATTTCGTGTCGTTTCGGCGAATGCACCGAAGGGGAGTTCAGGAGAGGATGTCTTCGGCACAGCCATTTTTGGGTGTGGTAGATTGTGGTGCTTCGTTCTCTGTCGTTAATTGGAGAGCAGCATCCTTGCTGGGTCTTCCGCCTCAAAGTGACAGTGTCTACAAGAAGATGCCTATGGTGCAAGGCATAGGTGTAGATGGACGTCCTCAACTATTACCCACGACGAATATTGGAGTAAGCTTCTGTGGTAATGCAATCCAAAACAAGGACGACAAGTCTAATATGTCCTTTGAGGCACCAACTAGCGATTGGACGCCTTGGAGTGCCGTACCCATGGCGATTGGCGACTTGCCAGTCTTTTCGCAATTGTTGGGAGATGGAAGGTCAGCATACAAAGGTCCAGCTGGGATTATTGGGCTGGACATATTGTCTCAGAGGCGAGTGATTTTGGAGACTGGTGCTGGAAGAAAGAGGAGGATTTATGTTGGGAACAAGTAGGAGCGAAGCCAATGCTAATTATTGTGTAGGAGATAGGTTACAGCTTTGGCGAGCAATTAAAATCGTACATGATATATTTAGAGAGGCTCCATTACTACATATTAAAGCTCTGCAATGTTGAAAAACGTGGCAGAGACTCTTTCCTTCCAACATGAAGCTCACCAAAGTCATTCTTCCCCTCTCTTAAACAAAGGCACAAAGGGCCATTTCCTACACCTTTCTAGAAGCAGAAGCACACTGATTAGGTAGGTTTTGAGTTGCATTAGTCATTTCGAATTCTGATCCAGACGCAGAGTTGCCTGTTGCACACTCCCCCACGCTGGACATGGTTTGTACATCCTACGGTGCTGCATAGTGTGAGCTTTGCCCCATGCCTCACGCACACTCCTCCTTTGACGGCTTGGTTTGTACATCCATCACTGCTGCATAGTTTCTCCTTTGCGCCATGCTTAACGCACACTCCTCCTTTTCGAGCTTGATTTGTGCATCCATCACTGCTACATCGTTCGACCTTTGCCCCGTGCCTTTTGCACACTCCTTCTTTCACGACATAACTTGTGCATCCTTCATAGCTACATCGTTCGACCTTTGCCCCATGCCTAATACACACTCCTCCACGTTTGGCTACGTGTGCGCACCCTTCTACCTTACATCGTTTGACCATTGCACCATGTCTTTTGCACACACCTCCTATGACGGATACATTTGTGCATCCATCACTGCTGCATAGTTTGACCTTTGCTCCATGCCTAATGCACACTCCTCCGTTGACGGATATATTAGTGCATCCATCACTGCTGCATAGTTTTTGCTGCGCCCCATGCCTGATGCACACTCCTCCATTGACGACTTGATTGGTGCATCCATTAGCAGAGCATTCCTTTCTGTAACTCTTTCTGGCCACCTTCTTCCTGGATCGATCTCCCTCCAACGTAGGCTCTCGCCTATCTTCTCTCGAAGCACCTTTGCGAGGTTGACTTGGCGACGATTCTTCGCTTTGATTCTTGGCAGGCGTTCTCTTCCGAGCTAAAGCAGATGATGTCTTCTTTCTCTCGGCAGCTGCGGCCGCCGCCTCCGCCTTTCTCAGCTGACTTTCTCTGTAGATCAAGACAGCCACATCATCATTGTCCTCTCCACTATCGTTCGTTGCTACCATCGTCTTAGCTTGGCTCTGTTCCGTCGACAAATGAGCGTCCTCTTCTTGCCAAAGTGCCAAGGAGAGAAGTAATGACCCTCGATTTGCTTTGAGTACCGCTATCAGCGAAGCCATGACAACCTTGAGTACCGCTACTTAATTTGTGTTATCTAATAAGACAAAGTGTATAGTACAAGATCAGTACGAGGTTGCGGATGATGCAATGTATGGTACAACCACGCGAAGAAGTTTGTCATCTCTAGAAAAGAGTAGCATTGTTAATAAGTCACACACAATATTTGAACTCTTGCTCTTGTGAGATCATTCGCTAGTGCTAGTGCTAGCATGGCACGAGGTACGAGTACAAGCCAATATCTTTACCTAGTTTGCATTTGCATGTGTTGTGATATGGTATTTATACATCACAATTGAGAACATCGATCTCTTACATTCATATAATTATCTTTTTACTTATGTTTTCTTTACACATAATTGAGGTCACTGGTCACTTGTCACAGTCGCACACACTCAATCAGTCAAGTACAAGTACAAGCACTCTCATTCTCATATCCATTGCTAGTGCTACGTTATGACATGTCTTGTTCATCGAGGTTCGGATTATGGAACAACTCGTCTATTCTGTATTACTTCGGAGGTTGAAATGGATGTGAGAATGAGAGTGCTTGCACTGAGTGTGAGTGTGTGCTACTGTGACAAGTGAAACAGGGCATGCAGGACAATCTGCACAGGCACAGATAGAGATAGATAGGCACAATGCTGCCCTTAGTGGGGCCGCAAATGAATCCATCATTACTACTAAAAGTCCCACCACCCAAATTTCGGATGTCTTTGGCACCATTTTGACATGCGATAAGTGAGCTTCCTTCCCTCACCTCAACATTCAAATTACTACCGCCAAGCAGGCTGAAACCATCACTTCCATTCTCATACATGTTGACTACTCCGTCAACATTCAACGTCCCGTATAGATTGCCAACTTTGTCAATGTTGGTACGCCCGTTGTAACGAAGGGCGATTGTACCGTTGAGAGCAACTGTGGTGGTTCCAGCTCCATCAATTATGATGCCATGTCTATGATTGCTACTTGTACTTGCCTCCGAATCTTTCACGGTGATCTCTTCTCCATAGAGATCAGAGAGTCATACCAGATCCATAATTGGGACGATTATCACCATTGCTATAAACCAAGCCCACATTATTATTGCTTCTAACTTGATCGATGGAAATTTTGTTTCCAGTACTTGTCCTGTCCACTTCAATGCCACCAGCATTGTCTTGCAAGATCCTGGAAGAAAGGAGAGCAGCAACAGCACGTAAACAGCCACAAGGAATGTAAGTGTAAGTGTAAGTAGGTGCATATTACATATCAAATTTCCAATGTGTAAAACAGCAAAAAACACTGCGAAACAAACTCACGTGGTTGATATCTTGGTACTATTCCTGGACCCATCTTTCACTGCAATACCTACACGATTTTGCGACACTGTACTGTAGAATCCTTAATGTCGCTGATGTTTTCGACATAAATTCCTTCCAAGAACGTTTCAACTTGGCAGTTCTTTATTTTTGCACTTCCAGTCAAGCAAACACCACGATAGTAGTAGAGTTGACAAGCCGTCTTCTGTTGTAGAGAAGTTTTGCCTTTGTCGTCACACGTGGACAGCTGAATCACTTCAAGTCGTGTCTGGGAATCCTGTCGTGCAATCAAGTTCAGCATCGCCATCCAAAGTCCAAAGTGATGGCACAATTTTTGCTCCTTTTTACAGGAGTGGTCGCAGAATTCCAGTCTTCGGCACAGAAAAGGGCTTCCGTAAGGGTAACTTTGTCGTTTTCCTCAACAGTTTGGCCACACGTTTGCTTGCTGCTACTACAGTATGGTGCCAATGGTGGAACTGGCCCCGCCTTTCCGGACTTGCTCCTGGCGGCAGATGACGACAAGCTGTTAGACTTTGGTGGCACAGACATTGACATAGACATTGACGTTGGCATAGAGATAGACATGGAAATGGACTGAAGATTACGATGGATGTCTTCATCGGGAGCTAGTCCAAGATAGATATCTTCAATTTGCTGGGATGATTCATGTTGAATTTGAAGACTTCTCCGAATGCGCTGGTGCAGTGCTCCAGCTCCAGTTCGGCTCCCAGAGTAGAGTGACGAGAGCGATGGATAACGTTCTAGAGTCAGATGCATGGATGGGAGTAGGATCAATCCCTACGGCGGTGGCGGTGGCGATGGCAGCAGCAGCGTTAGATAGCTTCATGGTCAAGTTGAAGTTGATGATTGTCGAAGTTGAATTGAAGTTGAGTCAAAGTCAAAGTAGATTATGTTTGAACTTGAATAGTATGAACGTAAAGTCGCCCAACCGCCAGATAACAAGCATGTAAAAGGTCATTATCCTCTTTTTATCCTTCGGTTATACCTTAGTGCCGCGGTTCCCATGGTGCCGCTTAATGACGTCATCATTTGTGACTCTCATCATCATGCCCACACTGGTCCGGTTCCACATTTGTAACTTGCCTGCCAATGTGCAACTTACACAATATCCTAGCGGACACCACCTCGTCCTAGCATTCAGAGCACACGAGCACCACAGCCAGACTCAATATAAGTTCAGCATCAAACCTCTATGCATGATTTCTATCCTCTGTCTTGACAATGATGGCCACCACTCCAGGAACTCTACTTCCCTCCTGTCCTTCTCTTGCGGCAGCTCTAGGAGAACGCTGATTGGGCAGGGTTTGAGTTGCAGTAGTCATCTCGAATTCTGATCCAAAACGCAGTAGATTGATCGTGTGTGGAGCCTGCTCCTGCAAACTCCTCCACGCTTGGCATTGTTTGCACATCCGTCGCTGTTGCATAGCTTGACCGTTGCACCATGCCTGCAGCACACTCCTCCTTTAACGGCATTATTAGTACATCCTTCACTGCTGCATCGTTTGAGCCTTGCACCATGCCTAATGCACACTCCTCGATTCTGAGCTTGATTTGTGCATCCTTGAATGCTACATAGTTTAAACCTTTGCCCCGTGTTTAATGCACACTCCTCCTTTGATGGATATATTAGTGCATTCTTCACTGCTGCATCGTTTGAGATTTGCCCCATGCTTCACACACACTCCTCCTTTGACGGATACATTTGTGCATCCTTCGCTGCTTGCATCGTTTGTACTCGACCTTTGCCCCATGCCTTTTGCACACTCCTCCATTCACGACATTATTTGTGCACCCTTCGCTGCTGCATCGGTTGCTCTTAGCCCCATGTCGAATGCACACTCCTCCTTCGACGACTTTGTTTGTTCATCCGTCAGCAGAGCATAGTTTGACCTTTGCACCATGTCTCATGCAAACACCTCCTTTGATGACAATATTTGTGCATCCATTAGCAGAGCATTCATATCTGTACTTCTTTTTGGTCACCTTTATCCTGGGCCGATCCTCCTCCAATGAAGACTCTCGTTTTGTTCGCTTCGAAGCACATTTGCGTTGCGGACTAGGCAATGATTCTTCGCCCTGGTTGTTGACAGGTGTTCTCTTCCGAATTGCGCGGAAGCAGCTGAGTCTTCTTGATCTGGGCAGCTGTGGCCGCCGCCTCTGCCTTTCTCAGCTGACTTTCCCTGTAGATCAAG
>JAHBBA010000530.1:0-21492 GCA_018806925.1 Skeletonema costatum | reverse complement strand
TATGAAGGCAGCTGATCATCTAAGCAACGAGCTTTTTCAATTATCTTCCGCAACATAATAATTGCCTTGTCATAGTGACAAGTTGAGTTCGCAGCACTTGCTACCAAGAAGCCCAATCGAAGACTCAAGTCATAGTGGTTTTCCCAATGATCTTTCGGTAGCAAAGATAGAGCAGCACACAAGTAAGAATATGCTGTCTCGTGGTCACAGCCATCGAGTGCCTTTTTGCCAGCCTTCATATTCAGCTCAGCAATGCCAATCCTCAACTCATCATCTCTCAATATCCACTCCTTTCCATGATTAATTTGGCTAGCGATAAGGAATATTGTGTCCCTGATCCTTGCCCACAAAACAGAGTACATTACTTTGCCCAAGGTGGTAGTGAAACTCATATCAGCAAAGAGGTGAGACTAATCCGGTAGAAAAAGTCAATTAACACAGATGGCAAAAATGTAAAACCAACACATACCTTTTTCATTATCACGTCGGAATGAGATTGTATGCCGCCTCACGAACCTTGTCATGCACAAACTGGAAGCATTCTTTCTTTCTTTGACAATGAAGCCATCACGAGAGCACTTCCAACCCATTTCGGACTCCAGCATACTCCGTGACTCACCCAAATAGTCCAATCATAGACAGAAGTCGTGCTGGACCCGAAACAAGCCTTACCCTCAGAGCGTTTGCACGTTGTCGGATAATCCATTCATTTTGGATGATAAGAGATGTAGAACATTCTCCGTGATATCCTCTGCGCGCATTACATCCTCTTCCATACCCCACGATTCTGAAGGGAGTGTATACCTCAGCAAGCACGAGACTGTAACGATTGCATGAACTCCAACACGAAGAATGGGTGCCTTTTGTCTTTTGAAAGACGATTTCCGTCAAAGACTTGCAGATACGTGGATACAAACACAAGGCATCAGATATCATTGTGTTGAGATCCGATTGGTCAAGTCAGCCAAAGATAACTTGGTTGTATGCACATGGCACATTATCTAGCTCCCTAATCAAGTTAAAAATGTCATGATCTACCATGAACTTCATTGTCTCTATACGTGACTACAAAATAACATGCAACGGTTCAACATTGTCAGACAGGATGTATGAATCACGTCAGAGAGGCGGTGCTATCAGCCCATGTATGTCGTCCAAAAAGAGCTGCAATGATAATGCAACAAGTGTAAGCAAGCAGAAAATGATGATTTGTCAGTACATTTGCACATATTTAATTAGATAATACCACAAGTGAACAGTAACTTAGTCAACTCACGTGACCGGATGACGTGGACTTGATACTACTCTCACGAAACGTAGAAGCGTGAATGAAACACTACGTGCATTCATCGCGTCGCCAGCTTCCATTATCATTGCTGGATTGACGAGCTCAGGAAATAGCACACTGACATTTGGCAACAATCTTATCAACAAGCTGAAATCAGCTCCGAACTCTTCCATCAACTTTTTGCAATCACAGGTCTATCCCCACCTTTGATCATCAGACATAAGTTATTAAATGCTGAGATAACACCGGAAAGTGGCTGCTCCTGAGAAATGGCGTCAAACTTGTGCTTAATCGTATACCCCCCTACGGAATTCACTCTATCACTCAAACAATTCACGAGCATACTCTTCCCCGATCCAGAGAAACCACCGATAAAGAATGCCTCGCTCTTACCTCGTGATACTCGACAGAAAGCATCGGTTATGAGAGTTTCATCTTTGTCTCTCCCATAAAGCTTTCCTTCTCTGTAGAGTAATTGCATGCCTTTATCAATGCTGTGGTTTTGACAGTCAAAGAGGAAGCGGTCTGGATCAAGCAGCAACAGATGTAAGTCTTCGCCTAGAACTCCTAACGACTCGTATGCATTGTGCTGCAATTGACCACCACCATTCCCCCTCAAAGCACACTCGAGGAGATTCTGTGTCATGAGGCATATTGATGCAGGTATTCCCAGTTTCTGCATGCCGACTATACATGGTATTTGGAATGGTATTTCGGCCCTGTCGAAGTCCCCTTTGGCACGTGGTAGCATGAGATTTTCACGTGATGATACATCATGTGATGGTTTTGCTCTCTTCTGAGTAGGTTCTTTGATTGTTGAAGCCGCATCGACTGCAAGAGCATCAGCTGGAAATAGCTCATGAGTGAACAGCTCATACAATAGCCGTGCAATTAAATGGCAGCGGTTGCTTTCTTCTGCTTCTGCAGCGAGAACATTCATGCCGGCCAAATAATCATTCCAAACGTTATCGAGTGTCGTTTTCCGCTTCAGCGGGCATCATTAAATGTTCTGCCGATGTCATCTCTACTTCTAGGCATCGCCCTACTATTCGGCCATCGCTGTCTTCCCCTTCTAGCAAGGCGCTCAAATACGACGGCTCTTCGATCATTAGGGACAAGCCGGATGATATTATCCCAACGCCCTTTACATCATCCCATGATAGAGTTGGTTTCCTCGAGACGGAGACGACAAAATTATCAATCTGTATTTGCTCATCCTCTAACTTCTTTGAGCGCTTCAGCAGCTCGACGATTCCATAGGCGACTGTGGTTTTGCGAATAATTGTTTCTTTGTTGCTCCTCTCAAAATTATTTTTGTCGTCGTCGCTCTGTGGTGTATTGACAAACTCCATCCATGTGCTGAGGGGGACAATCCCATGGGCAACGTCGTCATTGGCGGCTGGTGCCGCTGTCGTCGCCGCGGCAGACATTTTCCTCTTTGTTGTTCAATCTAGATAACGTCGTGATGTTGTCATACATGAGAGGAGAAGTGAGAGAGAGAAACAAGCATGCAGCCTGGCCTGGCTGGCCTTTTGGTATCGTGAAAGGTAGCGCGCGGGGTATTCATTGTATTTATTCCGCTGTATGATTTCAGACAGCCGGTCATAAGTATGGTATATTTCGCGTTTTACCATCTTGACGCGCGGCACTGATGATTCTCGCTTTGGGGAAAATCCATGCTTCCTTCATTTCATATTATCACTAATACCCTAATTACACATCTTATGGTGTATGCATAACCAATAAGTACCAACTGTTCTTGTCTCTCTCTAGCACATCGTCTACTGCTTTATGCACCAACACTCGTGGAAGCGACTCCTACGAAGTGATTGCTAGCATAACAAGTCTGAGCCTGAGATAGCTCCAGCTCTGGTAGCCACTGTCACTGTGTCCAATGTCTCCATTAGCTCTATTATAGTCTCTCGTCTCTCACACGGTAGATTTTTCAGCCAATATCACCGGACTCATATACATATACATACATGCCTTCATCATGGAATGCTTCGTAGCTCCAACAAACTACTTCAGTCAAAGTGAGATTATCTCATTAAGGTTAAGGAACTGGAACGAGCACTATAACTATATAGGTATCTTGATCTTGATCGGCATTACGTACAGTTACAGTATGTCCAGGCATACCCATCAACGCCGCATTCACACATATCCAGTCCAGTCGGCTCTTCACCACGTAACTGCAAGACTTCACGGCCTTTGATAACCTGCATCTAGACTGGCTTCAAACCCTACGTCCTGTTGCTGTTGACAGCAACAGAATTGAATGGACACTGATAACATTTGATCAGCACCAGCACGGTCCCAACCCCATCCCAATTTGTCAACTCGATCCACTCAGAGACAAAGTTCGCTGGCATGTCTGACAGAACCCTCCTTGCATTCCTGCCAATTGGTCCGAGTTACTGAGTTTACTAAACTACTGCGGATTGTCTTCCCTTATCATTAAACATTAATGCTTATGCTTATCTTCCTAACACCACCGCCACCGCCTGCCCTCGACCAAGTTTAGATTTCGTTCCACTTTCTTCTTGCCGATATTCTTTTCACATCTTCCTCTGCTTTGCCACAAATGAATCCATCTGTTACTGTTATCACCAAACCACTACCATACTCTCCCCCAACCCAAAATGAACCATCAATCACATTTTTGCGCTAACTGAATGCCACCCCAAGGCAACATGTGCACCCATCTTCTCCATTACCACCACTGCAGAACCATAATTGAATGATGACAAGGAGTCAAGTTACACGTACCCCAGAACAATTATTGAGCGCTTTTACAAAACTAAATCATAGCCACAGTCGCTGAACACACTCAACTAACATAAACAATATCTTTCACTTTTTCAAAGCATCCAATTCCTTCTGTATTAAAGCAACTTTTATATCTGAGCCCCACTTCTCGTAACACTCACGAGCCTGATTGAGGTACTCTAATGCCTTTTCCATATTTAACACATCCTTGCAGAAAAGGCCAGCCTTTTCACATGCCAATCCTTGCTCGTGAATGAAACCAGACTTTCTGGCAGATTCTATTGATTCATCATACAATGGCAATACAGTGACTGGACAATGACGTTTGTTCAAAGACAGATGCTCAGCCTGTAAGAGGCGAAACTTGTTTGAGAAATTCCAATCCGAATTATCAGCTGCATCTTTCATTGCTGCAATGGCTTCACGTACGACTTCCTTGTTCATCCTAACTTCCCTCTTTGTTGACATTAGACCGAGCGAGTTCATCCCTGACAGCAAAATCGGAACAACAAGAGAAAGAAAGGAGGAGTGAAGAGATAGATAGAAACAGTATTGTGTGAGATTACTTCGTTCTCAAACTTTGTGCAGGCGGATAAAACGCCATCCCCTCAAACACTTGAAATGCTTACCGAGATAGAATTGAGCAACATAAGATGTGACTTGCCCTCCTTGCCAGAATAAAATCTATACATTTTTTGCCATAATACCGGCATCGACCATTATGCCCCAACCAAAAGCATCTGATTGCTGAGTGGTGGAAGAATGCCTCGCGTAGCTTGTTTTTGGATCATTGAGGTCTCCAACACAAGCACTAGCTTCTATGCTGGTTGCCTGACCATTATCAATCAAAGAAGATACAGTCTCACGAATGAGGAGCACATTATTTTTCGTCGCCTCACTCCTGTATGTTTCCATGAGGTGGAGGTAATAATCTATCCTCTTCAACAGGGACTTCAAATTTGCACCGCTAAACAGAGCATACTTGATTTCGTTGAGCCCGCAGAACAGACCTATATCAGACCTACCAGATGATAAGCCTGCATCTAAACATTGGCGAAGTTTGTGTACCCCCGCCTGGAATGGCTCAAAACGCCAAGCAACCCTACCATAGAAGTTCATGTAGAGCTCAGGTATTTGGGTTGCTAAGTCAAATCTCTCTCGCAAGGACAAAGCATTTTTCGCAATACGGCTGTGGATTGTCAAACAGAAAATAATATGAAAATGATGATGATGGTCAGAAATGTAAGAAAGATTGAGCGACGAATCCACTGCATGTATGTAGCACATTGTAATGACTTACTAGCACATCATAGCATTGTCGTCCTTGATCGCAACCGCCGTGAACTGTAGAAGGGATAGAGGGGTATGCTCGCAGATTCCCCTACTTAAGCTAAGCTGCACTGCCTTACTGGAAAAATAGACAACCATGCTGTGAGACTTGCAAAAGAAGGATGCGAATGTGATCGCCCTGTACAATTGCAGGGTATTACGCAGAGTTTTGTCGACTGTCGCATCACTCTTGAGCCACTCTTCACCAGCGTCTTCGTACATTTTGATAGTTTCATCTATTACTGTTGTAGCCATAGAGAGATTATACGACTCTGGAATGGATTCTCCAAGCTCTGTCAAAATAGCAGAGCATGTATCGTACACATCGTTTAATTTCCCTTGTGCATGGAGGGCTAGGAGCAGCAACATTGGGTTGGGTGAGTGATGAGAAAGGCCAAGTACAGGGCATCTAATGCAGGGACACTTACTTTGACTCAACAGAAATATATGAAGGCAGCTGATCATCTAAGCAATGAGCTTTTTCAATTATCTTCCGCAACATAATAATTGCCTTGTCATAGTGACAAGTTGATTTCGCAGCACTTGCTATCAAGAAGCCCAATCGAAGACTCAAGTCATAGTGGTTTTCCCAATGATCTTTCGGCAGCAAAGATAGAGCAGCACACAAGTACGAGTACGCCGTCTCGTGGTCACAGCCATCGAGTGCCTTTTTGCCAGCCTTCATATTCAGCTCAGCAATGCCAATCCTCAACTCATCATCTCTCAATATCCACTCCTTTCCATGATTAATTTGGCTAGCGATAAGGTATATTGTGAGAGCAACATCCTTGCCATAACATGAAGAGTGCAATACTTTGCCCAGGTGGTAGTGGAACTTCATAACAGCAAAGGGTGAGACATTTGTAACGAAGAAGGAACAAATTGAATACTACAGACAAAAATTACAAACATACCTGATTCCTCTCACTTCTGGAAATGAGATTGTATGCTGCCTCATGAACCTTGTCATGCACAAACTGGAAGTATCCTTCTTCATCTTTCACAATGAAGCCGCCCTCGAGCGCTTCTTCCAACCCATTTCGGATCCCAGAATATTCTTTTGTTTCGCTCAAGTAGCCAATAACCAACGCATGAATCTTTACCCCGTAGCAAGCCATTACCCTCAGTAGCGTTTGCACGTTGTCGGATAATCCATTCATTTTGGATGATAAGAGATGTAGAACATTCTCTGTGATCTCTTCGCCGCGAATTACATCCTCATTCCATACCCACCGCTTCTGAAGGGAGTTATACCTCAGCAAGCCACGAGACTGTAACGATTGCATGAACTCCAACACGAAGAATGGGTTGCCTTTCGTCTTTTGAAAGACGATTTCCGTCAAAGACTTGCAGATACGTGGATACAAACACAAGGCATCAGATATCATTGTGTTGAGATCCGATTGGTCAAGTCCAGCCAAAGATAACTTGGTTGTATGCACATGGCACATTTCTAGCTCCCTAATCAAGTTAAAAATGTCATGATCTACCTGAACTTCATTGTCTCTATACGTGCCTACAAAAAAACATGCAAACTGTTCAACTTGTCAGACAGGATTGTATGAATCACGTCGAGGGCGGTGCTATCAGCCCATTGTATGTCGTCCAAAAAGAGCTGCAATGATAATAAAGTAAGTAAGCAAACAGCAGCATAATGATTCAAAAATCCTCGTGCAAATCAACTCACCATTACCGGGCTCGTTACCGCTCTCATGAAACGTAAAAGCGTGAAGGAAACACTACGTGCATTCATCACGTCTCCAGCTTCCACTTTTGTTGCTGAACTGACGAGCTCAGGAAAGAGTGCACTGACATTTGGCAACAATCTTATCAATAGACCAACACCAGCTCCGAACTCTTCCATCAACTTTTTTGCAATCACAGGTCTATCCCCACCTTTGATCATCAGACATAATTTGTTAAATGCTGAGATAACACCGGAGAGCGGGCATAGACACAAGACGTCAAACTTGTGTTTGATCACATACCCCCCAACGGCATTAACTTTATCACTCAAACAATTCACGAGCATACTCTTCCCCGATCCAGAGAAACCACTGACGAAGAATGCCTCGCTCTTACCGGGCGATATTCGACAGAAGGCTTCAGTTATGAGAGTCTCTTCTTTGTGCCTCCCATAAAGCTTTCCTTCTCTGTAGAGTAGCTTCATGTTGTCGGTGTTCTGATTATCATGATCAAACAGGAATCGGTCTGGATCAAGCAGCAATAGATGTAAATCTTCGCCTACAACTCCTAATGACTCGTACGCATCATCTGATTGACCACCATTCCCCCTCAAAACATACTCGAGGAGATTCTGTGTCATGAGGCAGATTGATGCAGGTATTCCCAATTTCTGCATGCGGACTATAGATGGTATTTGGAATGGTATTGTGTCCATTTCAAAGACCCCTTCGTCGGATGCTACTTCAGGTGGCAGCATGAGATATTCGTTGTATGATCTTAACCTCTTCTTAGCAGGCTCTTGGTTGAAGCCGCATCGTCAGGAAATGGCTCATGGGCATAAAGCTCATATAATAGCCGTGCAAATAAATGGCAGCGGTTGCTTTCTTCTGCTACGGCAGCTAGTGCATTCATGCCGGCCATATGATAATCGTTCAAACCGTTCTTCGGCGCCGCTTTTGCTTCAGCTGGCTTTCCTACATTTTCTTGCGGCGCCGATTTCATCTCTACTGCTAAAAATCGCCCTAAAATTCGATCATCGCAGGCTTCCCCTGCTAGCATGGCATTCAAAAAATATGGTGGCTCCTCGATCATTAGCCACATCCCGGACGATAACATACCAACGGAATCGATGTCATCCCATGATCGCTGTGATGGATTCACATTTTTTGAAACAGAGATGAGAAAATTATCAACCCGTATTTCCTCATCATCTAACTTCTTTGAGCGCTTCAGCAGCTCGACGATGCCATAGGCAACTGTAGTTTTGCGAATAATTGATTCTTTCTTTTTCCTTCTCTTTTCATGTTCATCATTTTGGTCGCTCAATGATTCCTCCTTTTCCGCCTCGCTGTCCATCCAGGTGGGGAGAGGGACAAATCTCTGGGCAGCACCTGCCGGCATCGTCAATGCCGTCACCATAATTTGTTACTTGGGGGGGGGGGGGGGGATTAAACGGTAAAAGTATGTAGGGAGGACACAAAGTAGGGGAATTATTTGACGAACGCAACGGGTTGCGTACTTTCTTCCAAACTGTCATTTACGATTACAGTTGGATGGAGGGTAGGTGGTGGGGGTGTTTCATATCAAAAACCCTAAGGGAGTTAGCCATAACTCTAAAAAGGTGAGTTGTCACGCGTCACGCTTTGTAGGTACAATACCTGCAACACACACGTCGTACGTAAGTTACTGTACTAGTGTCTTAAGTACATATCGACCATCTACGACCATCTATCGACCATCTGTCGACCAAAATGTCGACAAGTATCGACCAACTATCGACGGTCGATACTTGTAACTATCGACCAACTATCGACTAAGTGTCGACCGCCCAATCTTTCCGCAGACATTATGGGTGATGTAGCGGATGCTCTTTTCCACTTCTTATTGAATTAAAGACACTTTTTGGCGATGACACACTATATATTGTAAGGCCCCTAACATACCCGATGACTTCTCCCACGGGCTCCTCCAAACGTCCTGCAAAATAACATCTGCGTTCCGCCGACGATTCCCTCGTCCTTCTTTATTGTTGCTATTGGCAGGAGTGCTGCTACTGGTGGCGAAGGAATGTGCAGATGAAACGGCACCCGAGACTACGGCGAGACGCGCTGATGGCATCACGAGCTCTACTTGACGAGTAGTTCGAGCATTTTCGTCAAGTCGAGCACCCAAATTAGAGCGGGCGGAAACGCACAAGGGAGTTTCATTATCAGCAACAGATTCTTCATCGTCATTAGCCAACACCACATGATGGAACATTTCATCGTCCTTGACTAGGATTACTTAAGGTTCGTCGGTCTGTCCCCGTCTTCCATACCATCATGTTCATATATTTTGTTCTTTGGGCCCATCTTGGATGTTGCTATAGGCTTTCAACTCATTATTTCAACGTTTTAAGAGATGCCTATGTCAAATCATCGTTGACTGCTTCCTCTTGAGGCGCTGCTTGTGTGGAGAATGCTGCTCAATACAATCGGTGCATCTTGCCGAGGCTCTCTGTTGTTGAAGATAGCAAACATATGTATTAATACTGATTATCTTCTTGTCCATGGTCCGAGACTGATTACTTTATTATTGCTGAATGCTGACTGCTTCATGGCTGTGCAGGTTGGGTGATGCTAGCAAGAGATGCAACACGAACATGCTTTGGCGAATACCTACTTATGTGTGTCACTTCGAAGAGAAGTATGTTCCACTGATGAAGCTAAGAGTGAGAAGAACTATCGACCAACTATCGACTAACTATCGACTAACTATCGACCTCTCTTTTGTCAACTATCGACCAACTATCGACGGTCGATACTTGTTGCTATCGACCAAGTGTCGACCAAGTGTACTAAAAACTATCGACCCTAAATGGGACTTACATACATAGGGTACCCTGAACGTGTGTGTTGCCGGGTTGCGGCCTTTGAGGTTATGCCTGGTTAATCGCTAACGTTTCGCTCAATCACGGCACCTTTTATTGTACAATACCAGCCTTTTACCTTGGTTCTCACTTCCACATTCGTCATCTCAGTTCTTTCACTTTCACCTTCGTTCACTCTCTCTCGTAAGTAAGTATGTGCTTATGGATGTGTTTGCCATACCTCACACCTATGTTTACTGCCCACACATGTGTTTGTCGATTGTGGGCATAGTTTGACTTATTTACGTGTGCGCCACGCTACAAATTATTTGTTTTTATGTATAGAACTCAATCGTTGTTGCCAACCTTCTCTCTCCATGCCCTTACGCAACATCATGATACACCCTAACTCCATCAAAACCCCTGACTTGGAAGAGGCATTCCGACGGATTCTATAACCAGGTGCCCTGTGTTAGGTAGTGGTACATCGACCGAAGCAATGTATACGCTGGACCTTGACAAAGAATGTGTAGTCGTCGCCCACCTGCTGCCATAACTACAAACACAACATTTCACACACAAAAAGAAGAATATTCAACTCAGTTAGATGTTCACCATCCATAAAGGAGCTCCCATACACTACAAGTGCGAGCTAGAAAGAAACGCAAAGTAGCAAATGCACAAGCCCGTGCGTGCCCAACTAAGTATAGCTAGACTGCACGTCCCCAGATTTTATAACAATCCCTGCAAAGTCCCACCCCATTCATCTCCCGTATAGCAGTGTGTGTGATTTGACATGCCACCATTAAATTGAGCGGACCGGCGCTCATGAGCAAGGCACACTGTCTGCTCTCAGGTCAACCACTTCGCATTACCCGTATCCTAGTGCAGCATGCGACTTGACAACGCTGACACCTTTTCATGCCATAGTGACCAATTGTAATTAACACTGTATTATGATGCACGGTTGATATATATCGATATGCATCTACCGAGAGTGTAAATTGCCGCAAACCTCCGCTTGACGATGGAGAATTCCATCGCAGAAAGAACATGCATACTGCGATTTTAATTGGGCTCGTATAATCCCATCCGAAGTGAAGAGTACGTGCATTCTCGAAGGACTGAGGCTGCTGCGCCCTTGTAGAATCCTCGGATGCCCTCTTCCTTGAATATTGTTGTCGATGTTGTTCGGAATGAGTGATATTTTGCATCTGTAAATTGTTGATTCCGAACTTTGATGACATCCGCAGGATTTGTTAGAAATCCTGCTATGCCGCAGCCTATGCCTCCGGCGAAACACTTGGATGTGACTGACATCATTAGTGTCATCAACAGAGCACTACCATAAGCACATACTTACTTACGAGAGAGAGTGAACGAAGGTGAAAGTGAAAGAACTGAGATGACGAATGTGGAAGTGAGAAACCAAGGTAAAAGGCTGGTATTGTACAATAAAAGGTGCCGTGATTGAGCGAAACGTTAGCGATTAACCAGGCATAACCTCAAAGGCCGCAACCCGGCAACACACACGTTTCAGGGTACCCTATGTATGTAAGTCCCATTTAGGGTCGATAGTTTTAGTACACTTGGTCGACACTTGGTCGATAGCAACAAGTATCGACCGTCGATAGTTGGTCGATAGTTGACAAAAGAGAGGTCGATAGTTAGTCGATAGTTAGTCGATAGTTGGTCGATAGTTCTTCTCACTCTTAGCTTCATCAGTGGAACATACTTCTCTTCGAAGTGACACACATAAGTAGGTATTCGCCAAAGCATGTTCGTGTTGCATCTCTTGCTAGCATCACCCAACCTGCACAGCCATGAAGCAGTCAGCATTCAGCAATAATAAAGTAATCAGTCTCGGACCATGGACAAGAAGATAATCAGTATTAATACATATGTTTGCTATCTTCAACAACAGAGAGCCTCGGCAAGATGCACCGATTGTATTGAGCAGCATTCTCCACACAAAGCAGCGCCTCAAGAGGAAGCAGTCAACGATGATTTGACATAGGCATCTCTTAAAACGTTGAAATAATGAGTTGAAAGCCTATAGCAACATCCAAGATGGGCCCAAAGAACAAAATATATGAACATGATGGTATGGAAGACGGGGACAGACCGACGAACCTTAAGTAATCCTAGTCAAGGACGATGAAATGTTCCATCATGTGGTGTTGGCTAATGACGATGAAGAATCTGTTGCTGATAATGAAACTCCCTTGTGCGTTTCCGCCCGCTCTAATTTGGGTGCTCGACTTGACGAAAATGCTCGAACTACTCGTCAAGTAGAGCTCGTGATGCCATCAGCGCGTCTCGCCGTAGTCTCGGGTGCCGTTTCATCTGCACATTCCTTCGCCACCAGTAGCAGCACTCCTGCCAATAGCAACAATAAAGAAGGACGAGGGAATCGTCGGCGGAACGCAGATGTTATTTTGCAGGACGTTTGGAGGAGCCCGTGGGAGAAGTCATCGGGTATGTTAGGGGCCTTACAATATATAGTGTGTCATCGCCAAAAAGTGTCTTTAATTCAATAAGAAGTGGAAAAGAGCATCCGCTACATCACCCATAATGTCTGCGGAAAGATTGGGCGGTCGACACTTAGTCGATAGTTGGTCGATAGTTACAAGTATCGACCGTCGATAGTTGGTCGATACTTGTCGACATTTTGGTCGACAGATGGTCGATAGATGGTCGTAGATGGTCGATATGTACTTAAGACACTAGTACAGTAACTTACGTACGACGTGTGTGTTGCAGGTATTGTACCTACAAAGCGTGACGCGTGACAACTCACCTTTTTAGAGTTATGGCTAACTCCCTTAGGGTTTTTGATATGAAAACACCCCCACCACCTACCCTCCATCCAACTGTAATCGTAAATGACAGTTTGGAAGAAAGTACGCAACCCGTTGCGTTCGTCAAATAATTCCCCTACTTTGTGTCCTCCCTACATACTTTTACCGTTTAATCCCCCCCCCCCCCCCCCAAGTAACAAATTATGGTGACGGCATTGACGATGCCGGCAGGTGCTGCCCAGAGATTTGTCCCTCTCCCCACCTGGATGGACAGCGAGGCGGAAAAGGAGGAATCATTGAGCGACCAAAATGATGAACATGAAAAGAGAAGGAAAAAGAAAGAATCAATTATTCGCAAAACTACAGTTGCCTATGGCATCGTCGAGCTGCTGAAGCGCTCAAAGAAGTTAGATGATGAGGAAATACGGGTTGATAATTTTCTCATCTCTGTTTCAAAAAATGTGAATCCATCACAGCGATCATGGGATGACATCGATTCCGTTGGTATGTTATCGTCCGGGATGTGGCTAATGATCGAGGAGCCACCATATTTTTTGAATGCCATGCTAGCAGGGGAAGCCTGCGATGATCGAATTTTAGGGCGATTTTTAGCAGTAGAGATGAAATCGGCGCCGCAAGAAAATGTAGGAAAGCCAGCTGAAGCAAAAGCGGCGCCGAAGAACGGTTTGAACGATTATCATATGGCCGGCATGAATGCACTAGCTGCCGTAGCAGAAGAAAGCAACCGCTGCCATTTATTTGCACGGCTATTATATGAGCTTTATGCCCATGAGCCATTTCCTGACGATGCGGCTTCAACCAAAGAGCCTGCTAAGAAGAGGTTAAGATCATACAACGAATATCTCATGCTGCCACCTGAAGTAGCATCCGACGAAGGGGTCTTTGAAATGGACACAATACCATTCCAAATACCATCTATAGTCCGCATGCAGAAATTGGGAATACCTGCATCAATCTGCCTCATGACACAGAATCTCCTCGAGTATGTTTTGAGGGGGAATGGTGGTCAATCAGATGATGCGTACGAGTCATTAGGAGTTGTAGGCGAAGATTTACATCTATTGCTGCTTGATCCAGACCGATTCCTGTTTGATCATGATAATCAGAACACCGACAACATGAAGCTACTCTACAGAGAAGGAAAGCTTTATGGGAGGCACAAAGAAGAGACTCTCATAACTGAAGCCTTCTGTCGAATATCGCCCGGTAAGAGCGAGGCATTCTTCGTCAGTGGTTTCTCTGGATCGGGGAAGAGTATGCTCGTGAATTGTTTGAGTGATAAAGTTAATGCCGTTGGGGGGTATGTGATCAAACACAAGTTTGACGTCTTGTGTCTATGCCCGCTCTCCGGTGTTATCTCAGCATTTAACAAATTATGTCTGATGATCAAAGGTGGGGATAGACCTGTGATTGCAAAAAAGTTGATGGAAGAGTTCGGAGCTGGTGTTGGTCTATTGATAAGATTGTTGCCAAATGTCAGTGCACTCTTTCCTGAGCTCGTCAGTTCAGCAACAAAAGTGGAAGCTGGAGACGTGATGAATGCACGTAGTGTTTCCTTCACGCTTTTACGTTTCATGAGAGCGGTAACGAGCCCGGTAATGGTGAGTTGATTTGCACGAGGATTTTTGAATCATTATGCTGCTGTTTGCTTACTTACTTTATTATCATTGCAGCTCTTTTTGGACGACATACAATGGGCTGATAGCACCGCCCTCGACGTGATTCATACAATCCTGTCTGACAAGTTGAACAGTTGCATGTTTTTTGTAGGCACGTATAGAGACAATGAAGTTCAGGTAGATCATGACATTTTTAACTTGATTAGGGAGCTAGAAATGAGCCATGTGCATACAACCAAGTTATCTTTGGCTGGGCTTGACCAATCGGATCTCAACACAATGATATCTGATGCCTTGTGTTGTATCCCACTTATCTGCAAGTCTTGACGGAAATCGTCTTTCAAAAGACGAAAGGCAACCCATTCTTCGTGTTGGAGTTCATGCAATCGTTACAGTCTCGTGGCTTGCTGAGGTATAACTCCCTTCAGAAGCGGTGGGTATGGAATGAGGAGTGTAATTCGCGGCGAAGAGATCACAGAGAATGTTCTACATCTCTTATCATCCAAAATGAATGGATTATCCGACAACGTGCAAACGCTACTGAGGGTAATGGCTTGCTACGGGGTAAAGATTCATGCGTTGGTTATTGGCTACTTGAGCGAAACAAAAGAATATTCTGGGATCCGAAATGGGTTGGAAGAAGCGCTCGAGGGCGGCTTCATTGTGAAAGATGAAGAAGGATACTTCCAGTTTGTGCATGACAAGGTTCATGAGGCAGCATACAATCTCATTTCCAGAAGTGAGAGGAATCAGGTATGTTTGTAATTTTTGTCTGTAGTATTCAATTTGTTCCTTCTTCGTTACAAATGTCTCACCCTTTGCTGTTATGAAGTTCCACTACCACCTGGGCAAAGTATTGCACTCTTCATGTTATGGCAAGGATGTTGCTCTCACAATATACCTTATCGCTAGCCAAATTAATCATGGAAAGGAGTGGATATTGAGAGATGATGAGTTGAGGATTGGCATTGCTGAGCTGAATATGAAGGCTGGCAAAAAGGCACTCGATGGCTGTGACCACGAGACGGCGTACTCGTACTTGTGTGCTGCTCTATCTTTGCTGCCGAAAGATCATTGGGAAAACCACTATGACTTGAGTCTTCGATTGGGCTTCTTGATAGCAAGTGCTGCGAAATCAACTTGTCACTATGACAAGGCAATTATTATGTTGCGGAAGATAATTGAAAAAGCTCATTGCTTAGATGATCAGCTGCCTTCATATATTCTGTTGAGTCAAAGTAAGTGTCCCTGCATTAGATGCCCTGTACTTGGCCTTTCTCATCACTCACCCAACCCAATGTTGCTGCTCCTAGCCCTCCATGCACAAGGGAAATTAAACGATGTGTACGATACATGCTCTGCTATTTTGACAGAGCTTGGAGAATCCATTCCAGAGTCGTATAATCTCTCTATGGCTACAACAGTAATAGATGAAACTATCAAAATGTACGAAGACGCTGGTGAAGAGTGGCTCAAGAGTGATGCGACAGTCGACAAAACTCTGCGTAATACCCTGCAATTGTACAGGGCGATCACATTCGCATCCTTCTTTTGCAAGTCTCACAGCATGGTTGTCTATTTTTCCAGTAAGGCAGTGCAGCTTAGCTTAAGTAGGGGAATCTGCGAGCATACCCCTCTATCCCTTCTACAGTTCACGGCGGTTGCGATCAAGGACGACAATGCTATGATGTGCTAGTAAGTCATTACAATGTGCTACATACATGCAGTGGATTCGTCGCTCAATCTTTCTTACATTTCTGACCATCATCATCATTTTCATATTATTTTCTGTTTGACAATCCACAGCCGTATTGCGAAAAATGCTTTGTCCTTGCGAGAGAGATTTGACTTAGCAACCCAAATACCTGAGCTCTACATGAACTTCTATGGTAGGGTTGCTTGGCGTTTTGAGCCATTCCAGGCGGGGGTACACAAACTTCGCCAATGTTTAGATGCAGGCTTATCATCTGGTAGGTCTGATATAGGTCTGTTCTGCGGGCTCAACGAAATCAAGTATGCTCTGTTTAGCGGTGCAAATTTGAAGTCCCTGTTGAAGAGGATAGATTATTACCTCCACCTCATGGAAACATACAGGAGTGAGGCGACGAAAAATAATGTGCTCCTCATTCGTGAGACTGTATCTTCTTTGATTGATAATGGTCAGGCAACCAGCATAGAAGCTAGTGCTTGTGTTGGAGACCTCAATGATCCAAAAACAAGCTACGCGAGGCATTCTTCCACCACTCAGCAATCAGATGCTTTTGGTTGGGGCATAATGGTCGATGCCGGTATTATGGCAAAAAAATGTATAGATTTTATTCTGGCAAGGAGGGCAAGTCACATCTTATGTTGCTCAATTCTATCTCGGTAAGCATTTCAAGTGTTTGAGGGGATGGCGTTTTATCCGCCTGCACAAAGTTTGAGAACGAAGTAATCTCACACAATACTGTTTCTATCTATCTCTTCACTCCTCCTTTCTTTCTCTTGTTGTTCCGATTTTGCTGTCAGGGATGAACTCGCTCGGTCTAATGTCAACAAAGAGGGAAGTTAGGATGAACAAGGAAGTCGTACGTGAAGCCATTGCAGCAATGAAAGATGCAGCTGATAATTCGGATTGGAATTTCTCAAACAAGTTTCGCCTCTTACAGGCTGAGCATCTGTCTTTGAACAAACGTCATTGTCCAGTCACTGTATTGCCATTGTATGATGAATCAATAGAATCTGCCAGAAAGTCTGGTTTCATTCACGAGCAAGGATTGGCATGTGAAAAGGCTGGCCTTTTCTGCAAGGATGTGTTAAATATGGAAAAGGCATTAGAGTACCTCAATCAGGCTCGTGAGTGTTACGAGAAGTGGGGCTCAGATATAAAAGTTGCTTTAATACAGAAGGAATTGGATGCTTTGAAAAAGTGAAAGATATTGTTTATGTTAGTTGAGTGTGTTCAGCGACTGTGGCTATGATTTAGTTTTGTAAAAGCGCTCAATAATTGTTCTGGGGTACGTGTAACTTGACTCCTTGTCATCATTCAATTATGGTTCTGCAGTGGTGGTAATGGAGAAGATGGGTGCACATGTTGCCTTGGGGTGGCATTCAGTTAGCGCAAAAATGTGATTGATGGTTCATTTTGGGTTGGGGGGAGAGTATGGTAGTGGTTTGGTGATAACAGTAACAGATGGATTCATTTGTGGCAAAGCAGAGGAAGATGTGAAAAGAATATCGGCAAGAAGAAAGTGGAACGAAATCTAAACTTGGTCGAGGGCAGGCGGTGGCGGTGGTGTTAGGAAGATAAGCATAAGCATTAATGTTTAATGATAAGGGAAGACAATCCGCAGTAGTTTAGTAAACTCAGTAACTCGGACCAATTGGCAGGAATGCAAGGAGGGTTCTGTCAGACATGCCAGCGAACTTTGTCTCTGAGTGGATCGAGTTGACAAATTGGGATGGGGTTGGGACCGTGCTGGTGCTGATCAAATGTTATCAGTGTCCATTCAATTCTGTTGCTGTCAACAGCAACAGGACGTAGGGTTTGAAGCCAGTCTAGATGCAGGTTATCAAAGGCCGTGAAGTCTTGCAGTTACGTGGTGAAGAGCCGACTGGACTGGATATGTGTGAATGCGGCGTTGATGGGTATGCCTGGACATACTGTAACTGTACGTAATGCCGATCAAGATCAAGATACCTATATAGTTATAGTGCTCGTTCCAGTTCCTTAACCTTAATGAGATAATCTCACTTTGACTGAAGTAGTTTGTTGGAGCTACGAAGCATTCCATGATGAAGGCATGTATGTATATGTATATGAGTCCGGTGATATTGGCTGAAAAATCTACCGTGTGAGAGACGAGAGACTATAATAGAGCTAATGGAGACATTGGACACAGTGACAGTGGCTACCAGAGCTGGAGCTATCTCAGGCTCAGACTTGTTATGCTAGCAATCACTTCGTAGGAGTCGCTTCCACGAGTGTTGGTGCATAAAGCAGTAGACGATGTGCTAGAGAGAGACAAGAACAGTTGGTACTTATTGGTTATGCATACACCATAAGATGTGTAATTAGGGTATTAGTGATAATATGAAATGAAGGAAGCATGGATTTTCCCCAAAGCGAGAATCATCAGTGCCGCGCGTCAAGATGGTAAAACGCGAAATATACCATACTTATGACCGGCTGTCTGAAATCATACAGCGGAATAAATACAATGAATACCCCGCGCGCTACCTTTCACGATACCAAAAGGCCAGCCAGGCCAGGCTGCATGCTTGTTTCTCTCTCTCACTTCTCCTCTCATGTATGACAACATCACGACGTTATCTAGATTGAACAACAAAGAGGAAAATGTCTGCCGCGGCGACGACAGCGGCACCAGCCGCCAATGACGACGTTGCCCATGGGATTGTCCCCCTCAGCACATGGATGGAGTTTGTCAATACACCACAGAGCGACGACGACAAAAATAATTTTGAGAGGAGCAACAAAGAAAACAATTATTCGCAAAACCACAGTCGCCTATGGAATCGTCGAGCTGCTGAAGCGCTCAAAGAAGTTAGAGGATGAGCAAATACAGATTGATAATTTTGTCGTCTCCGTCTCGAGGAAACCAACTCTATCATGGGATGATGTAAAGGGCGTTGGGATAATATCATCCGGCTTGTCCCTAATGATCGAAGAGCCGTCGTATTTGAGCGCCTTGCTAGAAGGGGAAGACAGCGATGGCCGAATAGTAGGGCGATGCCTAGAAGTAGAGATGACATCGGCAGAACATTTAATGATGCCCGCTGAAGCGGAAACGACACTCGATAACGTTTGGAATGATTATTTGGCCGGCATGAATGTTCTCGCTGCAGAAGCAGAAGAAAGCAACCGCTGCCATTTAATTGCACGGCTATTGTATGAGCTGTTCACTCATGAGCTATTTCCAGCTGATGCTCTTGCAGTCGATGCGGCTTCAACAATCAAAGAACCTACTCAGAAGAGAGCAAAACCATCACATGATGTATCATCACGTGAAAATCTCATGCTACCACGTGCCAAAGGGGACTTCGACAGGGCCGAAATACCATTCCAAATACCATGTATAGTCGGCATGCAGAAACTGGGAATACCTGCATCAATATGCCTCATGACACAGAATCTCCTCGAGTGTGCTTTGAGGGGGAATGGTGGTGGTCAATTGCAGCACAATGCATACGAGTCGTTAGGAGTTCTAGGCGAAGACTTACATCTGTTGCTGCTTGATCCAGACCGCTTCCTCTTTGACTGTCAAAACCACAGCATTGATAAAGGCATGCAATTACTCTACAGAGAAGGAAAGCTTTATGGGAGAGACAAAGATGAAAACTCTCATAACCGATGCTTTCTGTCGAGTATCACGAGGTAAGAGCGAGGCATTCTTTATCGGTGGTTTCTCTGGATCGGGGAAGAGTATGCTCGTGAATTGTTTGAGTGATAGAGTGAATTCCGTAGGGGGGTATACGATTAAGCACAAGTTTGACGCCATTTCTCAGGAGCAGCCACTTTCCGGTGTTATCTCAGCATTTAATAACTTATGTCTGATGATCAAAGGTGGGGATAGACCTGTGATTGCAAAAAAGTTGATGGAAGAGTTCGGAGCTGATTTCAGCTTGTTGATAAGATTGTTGCCAAATGTCAGTGTGCTATTTCCTGAGCTCGTCAATCCAGCAATGATAATGGAAGCTGGCGACGCGATGAATGCACGTAGTGTTTCATTCACGCTTCTACGTTTCGTGAGAGTAGTATCAAGTCCACGTCATCCGGTCCACCGGTGAGTTGACTAACAGTTTACTGTTCCTTGTGGGTCATATCTAATTAAAGATGTGCAATGTACTGACAAATCATACATTATTTCTGTACTTGCATATACACTTGGTGGATTATCATTGCAGCTCTTTGGTGGGAACGAACATCCAATGGGGCTGCTAAGCACCGCCCTCGCTACGTGATTCATACAATCCTGTCTGGACAAGTTGAACAGTTGCATGTTTTTTGTAGCACGTATAGAGACAATGAAGTTCAGTAGATCATGACATTTTTAACTTGATTAGGGACGCCTAGAAATGTGCCATGTGCATACAACCAAGTTATCTTTGGCTGGACTTGACACATCGGATCTCAACACAATGATATCTGATGCCTTGTGTTTGTATCCACGTATCTGCAAGTCTTTGACGGAAATCGTCTTTCAAAGAGCAAACGGCAAACCCATTCTTCGTGGTTTTGGCGAGTTCATGGCAATCAGTTACGTCTCGTGGCGTTGCTTGAGGCATACCTCCCCTACGAGAGCGGGGGTATGGAATGAGGATGTAATGCGCGCCGAGGATATCACGGAGAATGGTTCTACATCTCTTTCTCATACCGAATTGACTGGCTTATCCGACCACACGTGCAAACGCTTCTGAGGGTAATGGCTGTTTCGGGTCCAGCACGTGACTCTGTCTATGATTGACTATTTGGGTTGAGTCCAGCGGAGTATGCTGGAGGTCCGGAAATGGGTTGGAAGGTGCTCCTCAGTGATGGGCTTCGCATTTTTTTTGTACAAAGACAAGAGAAGAATGTCTTTCCAGTTTGTGCCAATGAACAAGGTTCGTGAGGCGGCATACAATCTCACTCCGACAGTGAGTAAAGAAAAAGGTATGTTGTTGGTTTTTACATGTTGCCGATTGTGTTAAATGACTTTTTCTACTCGGAGTAGTCTCATCACTCCTTTGCTGATATGAAGTGTTCACTACCAACCTTGGGCAAAGTTAATGTACGCTTTTTGTGATGGTCAAGGATGCAGGGGACACAATATTCCTTATCGCTAGCCAAATTAATCATGGAAAGGAGTGGATATTGAGAGATGATGAGTTGAGGATTGGCATTGCTGAGCTGAATATGAAGGCTGGCAAAAAGGCACTCGATGGCTGTGACCACGAGACAGCATATTCTTACTTGTGTGCTGCTCTATCTTTGCTACCGAAAGATCATTGGGAAAACCACTATGACTTGAGTCTTCGATTGGGCTTCTTGGTAGCAAGTGCTGCGAACTCAACTTGTCACTATGACAAGGCAATTATTATGTTGCGGAAGATAATTGAAAAAGCTCGTTGCTTAGATGATCAGCTGCCTTCATA
>JAHBBA010000529.1:0-100355 GCA_018806925.1 Skeletonema costatum | reverse complement strand
AATGGAGCAATGTATTCAGGTGCTCATCATATCGTCACTTCCGATGAGTTTTACTTAGGGGTGGCATTTTGCAGCGATACTAACTTTAGGTATGATTGTTATATTTGGATATACTCCACTGCTTATGTTGTTCGCATATGTAACCTATCAGCCTTGCTACTAGCTGTAGATGAGATTGCCTTCATCACCACTCGATTCATGTTCGAGTTTTAATACAGAGATGATTTTCAACTTCTATGATTTCCAAAGTTATCTTAATTTGCTTGTTTGTACATAGTGTTTATTTCTTGTTGGTTTGTTTCTTTCTTGCCCATCTTTTAGGTGAGCCAAATTGCAACAAACACTGTTGACATAGGAAAACATAAATTAGTGTTCATCAGTTCTCCTCATTTAAGCTGGACGTTCTTGTCTCCATATGGGAGCAACCCAAACATAAAGTCGTTCATTCAAGAGCATCGACTGAAATCTACTTGTGAGATCTTACCACATATCTCCAAGATGAGGCCATATCATACCCTCCTGCTCCACACAGAGACATCGCCGTAACTCGGGGTGGAGATACTGACATTTCGAGATCATGAAGTCCACTGCCAAATTCAGGACGAGCTGCTGCTCGTCTCCCAAATCGAATCCCGACGAAAATGATGCCACCGGCATAAACGACAAACATCCACATCGAACTGCTCGAACTTGAAGTGGTAGCTTCGTTGCTGCTAAGACTGCTGCCACTGCTATGACTTTTACCTGTGCTGTGACCTTTTGACCCATGCGTGCTATTGTGGACACCCCCCGTAGGCGTAGAGACAGTTGGTCCATGATTGGAAGTTGGATGAGTGGCTTAGGCTGCGGGCTCGTATGATGGGTAGTTGTCGGTGTCTTGCTTGCATCGCGGTAGAGCTACATCCATTTACATCATCTATACATTGCAATCGTTTCCATCATATGCCATATTGTTTTGCACGTAGTCAATCCACATGTCTCGCATGTCTTGCCCTTACTGACGACTTTCAGCGAACTCTTGATACCAAGATCATCATGATTGATAAGATTTTTGATGCATCTTTCGACAGAGTATGCAGAGTGTACCTTAGAGAGCTTTCTATTTCAGCAGAATTTCCTGATTCACTCTCCATAGACAAACCTACCATGTCAGTGGAGTTTTCGAAAATCCTTCGATCGTCCTTGCTCATTTCTTCCATTATGCGCGTAACATCGCTTCCTTTGACACTTCCTAAAGATTGGATATCATAGTCTTGTGGTATCACCGTGTAAATATCACCCATTGTAACGACCCCAGGAAACAGATCGTACCCAACAAATGACTCCAGGTATTGTAACAGAATATTATGACTCGAATGGTAGTGGTTGAGGAACGATTTGGCATAACCTCGTTCAAGTACATTTCAAGCAAGTCCATTTCATTGAAACGTTTGGAAGCGCACCCCAGTATCTGACCAGCACCAGTATGTTCAAACGTTGCGAGCAATATAATCTGAGAGTTCTTTGCCATCATGTGTATGATACTCATCAACACTCATGTCAAGGCTTTGGGCCAAAAACATTTCGTTAGCAGGTATGAAGTTGTGCGCAAAGCTACCCTGCTTCGGTTCGAATGAAACGAATCCAACAGTATCAAGAAATCTACCAGCCTCAATTGACGACGAATGAGAGTCTAACTCAGCAAATGATCGGATGTGAGTGTGCCCAGTTACAAATTGTACCACCATATTCTCTCCACAAAGCTTCCTGAATTTTGAGAGCAGCAATGTAACCAATTCGTCCGTACATCCATATGTGATAACACTACCACCGCATCAAACTGTGGTTGGTGCTTACATGATGCAAAGAGAGACGTGAACCAACCTTCTTCAATGACATCTTGAACATCTGTGACTGTGATTCCATCGGCAGATTCATTCTCATTCAATTTGTAGAGAAAGCCGAGCACCAGAACACTGCCTTGGTTACCTTCCAGCAACAAATAATTATTACCCAATGGATTCAAGTTGTCATTGTCAGCACCACTCTGACGAACATTACTAGTTACCAACCGTTCGCCCCACTCATCAAACAAACCTCCCGGTTCTTCCATCTTTTCTATCGATAAGGAATTGACAACCTCATGCTCACCAAGAGCGACAGCATCAAACGGCATACGTTCCAAAATCCCCACAAGATGTTCCGGCGGGTCATCTCCCAAAATAGTTCCGTGCAAGAAATCTCCATTGTTGACAAGATAAATATCTGGCTTTGAGTCAAGTTGTTCTACCTGTTGTTGTAATCTTTGATAGAAACTCAAGATGTTTCCATAGTCTGCATTCAAGTTTGGTTCATGCCTTCCATGTCCTTGAACCCATGAATGCACATCGGTTAGTATGACAATGTTGATTGATTGGATGTTGAGAGAAACATCGATGGGAGTGGTAGAACTTGTGGTTGGGGATGTAGTGGTTGGATGTTTGCTTGGCGAGGCAGAGGGTGCATTGGTGGATAATTTTGTAGGCGATTCAGTGACTTTGTTTGTGATGGACGGACTGCTGCTAGGCGAATCTGATGTTGTTGTTGCCATGGAAGAAGGAGAATTGGAGGGCGACGGCTCAGGTAGTGTCGCATTGGGTGTGGGTTCCTCCGCTGCAGTGGTGGAATTTTCAGCAGTGCCGACATGGTCAAGCGTATCTTCTTCATTTTCATTATCTTCCTGCACCTCTGTCGCGTTGCTAGACGTCGTGTTGGCCGGCAATATAACATCAGTGTCGTTAATCATCGGCAGCGGAACTTCTGTATCGTTAATCATAGGCAATGGAACTTCTTCGACCTCCTCCGTTTTGGCCATTCGCTGTGCAGCTTTAATATAAATGTCATTTTTTCCTGCACAAGATGTGATGAAAACAAGGATGGTCAGCACGGAAACTCTCAGAATAGATGATGTCATGGTTCGATGATAGTGACTATGATAGATGAATTAAGAGAGAGCAGAGTGGAGTCTATTTAGCGGTGGGGGTCCATCGATCTCAGCGGAAGAGGTCTCTTTACTTTTTGGACAATCTACAATCTCATGGGAGGCATCGGCATTGGCCGCCCGATAGGAGCCGGGAGCCGATAGGATAGGTCGGCGATCTGTTTTTGCGAAAAGCGAAAAGATCAAAAAGAGCCCCTCATCAAAAGTCGTAGCGACAAATTCTCTCTTTTCTCTTCTCCCTCAATCTCCGATCCGAGCAGAGGAGTTCGGGCTGGAATGCAGACGATCTCCTGACTCCATTGCTTTCAAACAGGCAGCAACTATACAGAAAATCTTGATGCGTTCAAGTGATCAAGCTTATGTTTACTCGTTGCATTCTTCCTGCTACAAGAACGTCACGTGTAATCCAAATTCTTTGTATCAGCTTCTTGCTTCAATGTCAAACTACTTGGCATCTTGACATCTTCATCACCATTTCCTTCACCATCCAGCTCTCCAATCTTCTCAACTTGCACGTCTAGCATTTCGATAACTTTCAAAAGAGGCTCATTCCCGCCCAACTCTTTAATCTGTTTCACAATCTCTTCCTTCAACTGCGAACACTTTTCTCTGGTATATCTTAGGCTGCCTGCCTCCAGCATTAGTCGTTGTGCATATCTCTTCACATCTACATCTTCTGTTCGTTGTTTCAGTATAGATAGTAACTGCACAGCTGCACTGGACCCTTCTCCACCCGATCGTATGCAGTGTATGATTGGAAAGCTGAATTTCCCCTCTGTCAAATCCTCACAAAAACTCTTGCTCTTCATATACTCATCATCTGCAAGATTAATCAAATCATCTCGAATCTGAAAGTACAATCCCAAGTTATTCACCAGTGGGACATAATTGACATCTTTGTTGGTAGTTGCAAACGATTGCAACAATCCCACTGCCAACCGAAACAATCCACCAGTTTTGTCCAATATCATATCGAAATAATCCTCTTCAGTAGGGCACGACACTGTATCTCTCCAATGAATATCATATCCCTGCCCTCGATGCAGATCCAACATTTCCTTTACAAAGACATTCATCGCCTCATCATTCTTCAATGCATGACATCTCTCCAGCGCAAGGAAGTACACATAATTTGCAGTGTTGATGACGGGTGCAACACCAAAGATAGAATGAGCGACGGGAATTCCACGTCTTAGCTTGGAATTGTCTTCGATGTCATCGATTAGGAGAGAGGCATTGTGTAGGTCGGCAATGATTGATTTGATTTCATTTGTGTAGTGAGATGGTACGTGTAACCACAGATTGAAGCAGTCGAGGAGTTTGCCACGCACATCTTTTCCTGGAACACTATTTACGTAGTGATAGGCCTCAATGAGCTGCTTTGGCGGCTGGTGCTGTTGGTTGTTCTGCTGCTGCTGCTTGTCGTCGTCGGCCATGGTTAAGTGGTGATGAACATCATGAACAGCACCACAAGGTCCTTGCTAGCTATAAAATTCCGCCAAGCCACCCTCATTTGAGCTGCTATCATACGTAGGAATTAGTACGATGAGCTGCTCCGAATCCAACCTCTCAATTTTTGCAAGGATTCGAAGATATCGGAGCCTTCGATAGTATCAAACAATTAATCAGGTAGGACTACGCCGGTGGCTCCTTGTGAGCGAGCTGCTATTCGGCTGTGCTAAGTGATAGGATGAATGCTGTTCACGGTGGTGGTGGCTCCGCACTACTTATCTTGAATTCAGTACCCGACACGCTGACACATGTTTCGCTCAACATATGATGTGTTTCTGTACTAAATTCATCGCCTACTGACACCTTACTCTCTACATCAATTCCAGAAATAAAACACCATGACTTGGGCAGACGATTCCGAAGAGCAGCTTGAGCCAGCTCCAGCTGAGTACACTGGGTCAGCCGTACCGGCTGGTCGCCCCCGTTTGCAATTGAAGCCTCGATCAAAAGCGGCCGCTCCTCAAGCAGCCGGAGGCGGCAGCAGCTCTATCTTTGGTGCTGCCAAGCCAAGGGAGGCAGTGCTAGCGTCTAAAGGTATTGATCCTACTCTTGTTGACAAGCGTGTAGAACGCAAGGCAAGTGTGGCAAGACTTACTGGTGAGTTTTTTACGAAGATTGGCAAAGGTTTGAAGTGATGGGCTTCACAACAACATCATGTTAACCTCTATTCATTCTGTTCTCTTACATTACTTATTATTTAGCCGAACAAGATCGTCAAGTTGAAGCACTTCGTAAGGAGCTAACTGAAGTGGAAGAGAAACTTCGTGAAGCCAATGAACAGGAACTTCCCGAGGAAGAATACCGCGTTGCAGCAGAAGAGAAACGTGAAGAATTGAACAAATTGATGAAAGAATTTGCCGAGATGAACTTGAAGGGGCCTAGCGCTGATGTTAAAGTCGAAGAAGGAGCAGATACCAAAGGCGGCAAGGCTGACGGGAGGAAGCATTATGAAAGGCCATCGGAGCGTCGTCGCAGGTTGGAGGCAAAGCGTCGCGAGGAAGGTGGCGAAGGAGGAGGATATGGTGGGCACAAATCGTACGACAATGAAGGAGGAGATGATGATGCTTACAAATCTTTCGGGTCAAACCGCAACTACCAATCTGGAGGAAGGAGTGGCGGATATGACAGCAACGACAGGGGTGGTGGGTCGTATGGAGGAGGAGAAAGGGGCTCTTATCGTGGTGGAGGTCGTGGAGGAGAGAGGGGCTCTGATCGTGACGGAGGCCGCGATGGAGGTGGTCGCTCTTCCAACAATTACAACGAAAAGTATGCTCAAGATCGTTACAATTATTAAAGGCCAGGAGGATTGATGACGGAGCATTTGGAAAATAGCTTGTTTGGTGATAGTCACTTGAGGGCATGTGTGCCTCTACCTTCATAAAGCGTCGCGGCTATAATTCATAAGAGAAACAAATGTGTGTTGTATTGGTAGTTAGAGTTTTATACCATTATTGAATATGAAAGAAGCGTGTCTATCTAACCCGTTTGGAAATATCTTCCATCTCTCCGAATCTCTGAACGCCAGAGATATCATCACCTTCGATGCCAGCCACTATTGCGTCCGCAAGGGTTTCTACCCTGACAGTTTTGTCAACAAAAGGAATGCCGATAGCACTGGCTAAGTTAAACACAGGAATCACTGGCAAAACGTCGAACTTGGTCCAATCCCAAATAAGTGAAGGTCTGTAGATAGCAGATCGGATAACTCCCTTCTTGTCATTGCTGTCTTTCAGTCTCTGCTCCACTGCTCTCTTTGCAACCAAGTACTTGTTCAACCATGCTGGTGCCAACTTTTCATCAATGGTCTTTCCGAAAGGAACATCGGGCCATCCAGCTTCAGCAGCAGAAACAAAGCAGAAGGGGAATTTATCTTTGTTCATAACATTCATGAGACTGGTCTGCTTCTTTTCAATGCTGTTAATCACATTAAAGGCGGTAGAACGTGTGATGGCATCGTAGGTGGATGTTTCTCCAGGGACTGATCCAGATCCAGAAACGATAATGTTCAAGTTTGATAATCCACTGTCGACATCGAACAAAAGACCAATTGCGTGTACAGCAGCATCTGAATCCTTGATAAGACTATCCACAGTTTTGGTATCAGTAGCATCACCGGCAACCCAGTTCACCTCAGATAACTCCTTTGAGTCAGGTTTGGGGTTTACACCGCGACGACTGACGGCAGTGACTGTGTGTCCACGCTTGACAAGACGTTCACATACTGCGCTTCCGACATATCCAGTTCCTCCGAAGACTGTCACTTTCATTGGTTTAGGCGCTGCGAGAGCAAGAGTAGTCAAAGGCGCTACGGCGAGTGTAATAGCAGATAGAAGTTTCATGATGGTGTTTGTTACGGAGGAAAGTATGTATTATGAGTTTGTAGTAGGATTGCATTCGGCTGCATCATCATTTTCGATTTTTTGTTGCACTGAGTCATGATTATGGGTACGTTGCGATACTTACGTAAGCAGAGTGAGGCAAGTGCAGCAAGCAGCGAAGTTCCTTGCTGGTACATAAAATTAGATTATTGTACTTTTATGACCTCTTTATGGTAGAGGTAGTGTAGTCTCTCTGGTAAGGTTGAATTATGAGTTAATTTTGTTGTCTTGTTCAGCATCATCATCATCACTTTGTGGTTTTGATGTCGATTCATCTGTGGGCAGTGGCTCTGTTTCTGTGTCATGTTCGTCTACATTTTCATCAGTTGGGACATGCACATACGTTGATTCATCAGTTTCTGCCACTACTTCCTCATCGGGTACTTCTTTTTGTGGCATGGTATCTGGTGATGCGTCCACTTCTTCCGCATTATTAGATCCTTCATCGTTATTTTCCTCCTGTTGACTTTGAGATGACACAATTCCATTATCATTCTCGCCTTCATCCGATGCACCCCCCTCATCTTCAACAGCTGCAGGATCAGAGTCAGCATTTTCTTTTTCAATTAAATCAGTTCCATTCTCAGTACTTTCTTTTTGCGTGCTGTCAGATTTTTCTTCTATTGTTGCATCTTCCAGTTGAGATGTCACACTGGCTATTGCCTCCTGTTGATCGTTAGTGACCTCGGATTCTTCCGTTTCTTCCTTACTTTCGCTGGTTTCTTCCTCCACAGTTGAATCTGCTTCTTCTTGTGCTTCATTATCATCTTCGGCAACATCTTCTACCGCTCCCACTGCCTCTTCCTGCTCTTCCCCATCTCCTGCTTGTTTCTGTTGCGTCCCTTCAACGCCATCACTCTTTCCACAATCTGACGTCTCATTACTTTGCAATGTTTCAAGTCTGACACCCAGATCCTCTGTTTCACTTTTCAGTGCCCCAATCTGCCTTTCCCTATCCAATAACGCTTGCAACAATTCCTTCTCTACACGTTCCTTCTCCGTCTCTATTTTTTCCATCTGTTCCAACAGATATTTTACCTCCAAAGCCGCCTTCACTTCCTCTTCATCATAAACCAGACCCAGCTCTTCATATTCTTCCCTAACACTTTCTAACAGTTCCTCTTTTTCATTAATCTTACTTTCCATCTTATCCTGCAGAACCCGATGTTCGTGATCAACCTTCGCCAATCCATTCATCAATTCAATCTCCCGTCGAGTTCGATCATCCACCATATGACTCAAATCCTCCTTCATAAATCGAATCAAACTACTGCAATTCTCTTTCACAAGTGCCAATTGACTCTCCATCACACCAAGAGAGTGCATAGCCCGACATAACTGCGCCTGCAGTCGAATCACATACGAACTTTCCACCTGATTACTATTCGCAGATCTCATCAACGCCGCATATTCGTGCACACGCAGCCCTCCCCCACCCTTGACATTCTGCTCAAACCTTGCCAATTTCTGCCGTTGCTCGAGGTGTTCCTCCTTGAGTCTTTTGATGGAATGGGAGTGTTCTTCTCGCTGCTGTTTCCGAGCGACTGATTTTTGATGGAGCTCCTTTGAGAGGGTGTGGATGGAATCGGAGGTTTGGTGGAGTTGATTGGTTAGGTTGGCGATGTGGCTGTCTCGCTCGTGGATCATGTCTTCGAGTAGAGAGTATTCGTCGGACATCATGTTGGCGTTTGGTGTAGTCTTTTGGATCGATTATATTATGTCAAGAATTATTGATCGATCGAAAGTTTACCAACACAAATTTCTCACTCTGCGTAAGGATACCACCGCGAGTAAAAGTTAAGGAATAAGACTTCTCTTCAGCGGCAATGCGTACTAGAATAGAATTGAATAGGAGCAGTGGGAATGGGTTTGCTGCAATAAGAGACCTCACACTTATGTCCATGCCATTTTCATTTTTTGGTTTTGGTGTTGTTTTGTTTTTGTGACTGACATGACACACGTGCTGTCAAAAGGACACTGTGCTGTCATTAAATACTTTTAATGACAGCACTCTGACGCACGAAGCAGAAGCAAACCACCATGGAGATCGATGTCGATTTCATATCATAAAGTAGCAACTCTGTCAGTCTTCGAAGCCCTTCTACTCATAGAATACAAAGCTAATGATGATGGCCTCCACTAATGCTACTACACTACGCTGGGTAGGTTTCATCCTCGCCCTCATAGGAGCTATGACGAGCACCTCATCCTGCCTTGCATTCGTCCCTCAACCAGTACCTTCAACCCATTGCGTCGCTCTCTCCATGTCAAGCACCCTTTTCCAACCAACACAAACCTCACTCGACAAACTAGACAATCTCAAACTATCCATCAAAAAGCCACGAGGTGCATCCATCAGTGTAGAATACTCTCGAATCAACAACGAACTTAGTGATGGTGATCTGAAAATCCTTTCCATGCAACTTCGAAGATCTGCCAAGGCAGCAGCTATTTGGTCATCAGACGTAGAGTCAATTGCAAAGCTTGTCAAGGAACAGGAGAGTGCTAGAGGTGACTTTCCTGGACCACTCCCTGTAATCTATTCTGGATCCCTATCGGATGCTGATGTTGTAAAGACAGTTGTAGATGGAGGTGTCACTGCTGTTGTGGCCGATTATGGAGCGAGTTTAGATGAGGCAGTAACATCGCTATTGAGCGAAGTGGGTATCATCTGGAAAGTTTCTTCCTTAGATGAAATGAAGGAGGTGCAGCAATCAGAAAACATGGGTAATGTGATTTTACTATCAAAAGAAGTTCTTCCTGCAAGCATCGATGATGATGCAAGTGATGATGAACTTGCTGAAAGCTTGAGCAACAAATCTGTTGTCACTATTGCACAGATACAATCAATGATGCCAGCCAATGCTGAAATACAACTTGGGAAAGACCTCGCTAAACTTGGAGTGTCTTCGTTGGTACTCGAACAAGCATGTGTAGGTGACGAGGAAGACGTCAAGTACACTTCTTATGCGATTGAGGAGCTCAACAAGAAGAGCTCAAGTAGTTTTAGTATGACTGGATTGACAGGAAGCACAAATGGGCACTTTGGAGTCTCATCTCATGGTGGTGAGGTTAAATGGAGGAGACATGTAGAGTAAATGGCGAAAGTACCATAGGAATGAAGAATTAGGAGTACTTAGCAGCAAAACTAACAAATTAGTAAGGTTAACTTTTACAACACTCTTTCAAGACATTTTCATTTCTATTTCCAGATACGATGCATATAAACACAGACACAAAATAAACCCACACACCATATAAAAATAGAGGTTGTGGGTGGTCTCCGAGACAAATTAATGACTATGTAGCCTTCTCTGGAGATATAATAGCAGAACTCATCTGTTGCTGCAAATTCTCAATACTGACGCTTGCTGCTTGAGAATGATGCCTCTCTGGACTGACTACTGGCGCGACATGAACTTTTGGTGGGACAAGAATCATCTTCATCCGATCCTGTCCGGGCATCCGATTTGATTTTGGTTTGGGAATAGCGGACCTAGATCCACTCTCCACGCCAGCCAGATCCCTAACCAATACATGACGATCGGCGATAGTGGGAGGGCTTGCTGGAGTATTGGCACCGCTAAGAAGAGTATCTCTTTGCGCATGTGTAGGAGAAGGAGTCGACACCCTCCCGGACATCATTTTTCGGGGACTAAATGGTGGTCGTTGTCCTGCAGTGGTGCTAGCAACACTAGTGATAGTTGGTCGAATCAAATTCTGAGGAGTTCCAACCCTATTCTCCTCGTGATGATGTTCATCAAATGGAGAGTCTCGTTCTTCCACTCTTTCATATGCAACAAACATGACAGGTTGCTGACTACCGCCTCCAGACGAAGATGAAGAAGTTGCATTGCTGACACTCGCATTACTGGCACTTGCAGACGACGTAGTGTGAGCATCAGTACTGTGAGGAGATTGACTGCGTACCTCCTTCTTTGAGTTGAAGGAGATAAATCTGGATATTCCACCGCCTTCTTTCTTCACCACAGGTGAGTCTGTATTTCCGACAACTTCAGGAGAGCCACTACTCTGCTCATCAAAGGGAGCCTCATGAGCAGCGACAGAAAAACGATTCGGAGAAACCGATGGCGCCCCTCCTGGAGTAAGAGCCAATCCTTCAATATGGGGATTGATTGCACCCTCCCTTAAACACGGCGAGCTGCAACTATCAGCAGAAGAGGAATGGACTGTGGCATTGCCATCCATGTCAACCGACACTGTTTCATAATCTTCCACGTTACCCTCCTTGCCAGCTGGTCGTAGTGGACGAATATTCTTCTTCTGGCTCTGTTTCACAATATCCCTAATCTCAGAATTCGTGGTGCTACTGCCCATTGACTCCTTTGCACACGAGTCTCCTCCTCCTGGGGAAGAAGCTGCGGAGTTAATTTTACTGCGAGTCGTATTTGTAGCACTTGCGATGGAATTGGAATTGCTTGAAATGGTGCTCAGACCTCCACGGGAGTCCGGTGACCCATCGCTGCTAGAGCTTGTTGTTCCAGCGTTTGGGGACTGATGAGGAGAGGAGGATGTGAAAGAGGAGGGACTATTGACAGCCTTGGAACTTCTTTGAGGCGACTTGAACTTGAACTTTGCGGCAACAGCGCCTACTGCGGAAGTCTTGGGTGTTGTAGCAACATGGCTATTATTCTGAGCCTTCTCATCGAATGGCACTTGAGATATAATATTATCCGCCCGACTTGGAGGTCGATTAGACTTGGGCTTGAGCGCAATTTCGACACCGGGCTCATGTTTCACTTCATCAATAGATCCATCATCGTCACTTTCCGAGAAGTTCAATTCTAGAGGAGGGTCTTCATGCTGGCCTTCATTTGCAACCGGCTTAGACTTGGTCACTGACCGTTTTGGTTTCCTCAACGCACCAATCTTTGAAGGAGGTTTCACCCTTTCTATTTTGGGCGGAACTTCAGACTTATCTTCTGCCACAATTGAAATTTCAACCCCATCGTCATTATTTGTTATAACGGTGGCAGGCGGAGAGGAAGCATCCTCTGTATCACTCAAACTAGGCCTTGCAGGATTTTCCCTCCCACTTCTGCGCTTAGTAGTCTGTAACTTAGTAGTCTGCAGTTTCTCACGTGCCTTCAACAAGAACCCACGAGTCATGTTATTAGAGGGAGCAGAAGAAGTCCTCGCACTTGTTTTCAGACCAGAACCCACATCATGCTCCTCGATAATCTCACTTCCAACCAAACTTCCACTCCCTGCACTACTCAAGCTACGTTGGCAGTTCCATGTTACAGGGTGAAAGGCGGAGAACCCAGGATCACTTTGGGTGTAGGTAGTAGTATTCGGACGTGAAGTGGCAGTGCTAAATCTTCCAAAGGCAGAGCCAGCTCTTCCAAAGGCAGAACGTAAATTTGAGGATGATTCAGGCGTAGACAACGTCCGAGATAAAAGAGGGACAGGTGCAGTGGGTGGTTGCTGCAAGAGGTCCCTGTCGATGAGTGATGGGTTGGAGGGATCATTTATATGCACCTCCTCCCCCTTCTACCAAAATGGAAGTCATACGAGGCCGCAGCGACGTAGTCGGCAGTGATGGTAAGGAATACGAGTGTGTCATGGGGATTGGTTGTTCCAAATGAGAAAAATGCGGAGGGCAATTATTTGTTTCCACCTCCCCGCCACCACCGGAGGAGGAGGGAATGGTGGTGGCTCCAGTAGTAAAAGCACCCCCTGGTGTTGCAAAGGCTGCTGCTCCTCGAGGATGAACCGTTTGACTTGGAGGAGGTAAATCACGAATAAAACTATCCTTACCGCCACTAGAGTTAGCAGCAGCAGTAGCAGCCACCGATCCATTTTCATTAGCGGCACCACTATCCTGGCGGGGCCATCGTCGGAGGTTGTCTTTTGAGAAGCCGCCGCTGCTGCCGCTGCTGCCGCCTTGGTATTTTTACTCTTCTTTTTCTTTCCCGACATTATCGATGGTGTATTTTTTGATTGCTGCACAACGTGACCTCTCTATTAGATAATGATGGGCAAGCTTACCACTGAATATATTATTCCAAGGACACCTGACTTGAGAAAAAAATGATTTCTTGCACTTCGCTAACCTCAAACTCTAAAATGCCATTGTCACGGTTGAGCTTGACCGTTACGAATTAAATATGGGCGTCAAAGGCGACAGAAGTGTGGGAGCAGCTTGGGTGTGGCTCCGGTGATCTCTTGGTGGATGGGGAACGCTTTGGGCTTTGGTGCCGCCTCAGTCTCAGTGTGCATGAGGTGTGCAATGCATGTTTTTGCGCCGCGCTTCGCTCCATTTTGCCTCATTGGCGCAAAGCCACACTGCGCGAGAAGATCGAGCGGGAGGAAATTTTGAAGGCTTGGGCCTTTCTGTGAGAGAATGTCACTGTTTCTCGTGGGCCGTTAAAACACATCTTAATACGTTTTCATATTACTTGTGTCTGAGTACCGTAAAAATATGTTCAACGGAGGAATAAGTACCGCTTTGAATTCCTATGTTCTTATTGCCATATTACACGCCTAAAGTTAGTTCTATCCTCCTATGTAGGAATTCAATACATGCGTTAGCTGATGATTTACTTATGCCTTTCCTTTCAGCCACACAACTCCTCTCTCATCCCTCCCTTCCTTCACCACCTCAGTGGGGCAGAAAAGGCGCGGGCCGGAAGCACCTCGGGCTGAAATTTCAAAGCTCTCCCAACCATCAACTTCCGGTCCTTGTGTCAAAGTGCCAAAGGTTCGGCGCTTTATGTGCCTTCAACTCACCTCGTCATTATTTACGACAACTAAACCAAGCTGTTCCTCTGCCATAAAGAGAGATCACAATAACAGCAACAAAATGAGACTGAGCAGTGCTGCCCTGATAGCGGTTGTCGCCTCATCCGCGTCATCGTACATCTCTTCCTTTCAATTACAACATGGACTGACACAGCGACGCAACGGTGCGGCTATGGAGCGAGTGACATCGTTGCAAGCTTTCAAACTCAAGGAGGGAGAGACTAAGAATATGTTTGAGGGACCAGCACCATTGGTGAAGGAGAGGGATGCTTGTGGAGTTGGATTCATTGCTAATACCAAGTCTGGTGGTAAGTGAATGCGTCAGCGGAGGTGATTGCATATGTGAAAGGGCGAGAAAAGGCAATTAGTTATGCCAACGCAAGCAGTTTACAGATGATGATTTCAAGCGAGCAAGCGAACAAGAGCGAAGATTCTCCCTGTTGTCGTATTTCTTTTTTTCGTTGTGCTTGCACTCACCTATCATATTTACACACCACATCTCATGTTCACAGAAGAATTTGGTACACACAAAGTACTTCAGCAAGGTCTCACTGCTCTTGACTGCATGGAGCACCGTGGTGCTTGTGGAGGTGATGGTATCTCCGGTGATGGTGCGGGTATCATGACTCAAATCCCCTGGAAGCTCTTCTCCGAATACCGTTCCGAAAACTGTCCCAAGCCCGGTGTGGGTATGGTGTTCCTACCCCAACAAGAGGATCGTAGGAATTCGGTCAAGGAAGTCATCGAGAAAGTGTGCGAGGCAAATGAATTGGAGTTTTTGGGATGGAGGGAAGTTCCCGTCGATCCTTCAGCACTTGGACCACAGGCCAGGGATGCCGTTCCATCCATGTGGCAAATGTTTGTCAAGGCTCCCAAACGTTTAGATGATGATGAAGAGACACGTGATGGTTTCGAGCGCACTCTCTACCTCGTGCGTCGTCGCATTCTTGTTGAACTTGAAAAGGCAGGACTCAAATGGGAGGATGCTAACAGTGAGACATACTTCGCTTCCTTCTCCTCTGCAACGATTGTTTACAAGGGTATGGTTCAGGGATGTGTCTTACCTCAGTTCTACAAAGATTTGCAGGATGAAGACTTCACAACCAAATTTGTCATTTACCATCGTCGGTTTTCAACCAACACCAACCCTAAGTGGCCATTGGCCCAGCCTATGCGTGTTGTTGGACACAATGGAGAGATCAACACTCTTGTCGGTAATGTCAACTGGGTCAAGGCCAGAGAAAAGTCAAAGGCTCTCCCTGAATGTGAGTTGGAAGATCTCGTCGATGCTGAGAACACAGATAACATTGTCATGATGTGCAACACTCAGGATGTTCCTAATGTTTTGGAGCCTCTTGTTGATTTGGGCCGTTCTGACTCTGCCAACCTTGATGCCGTGTTTGAGCTTATGACCAAGTCACGCCACCGTGCACCCTGTGCACTCATGTCTTTGGTCCCAACTGCTTACGAAAACGAACCCGCCTTGAGCAACAACCCTGAAATTGTCGATTTCTACAAGTTCCACGGAGGATTGTTGGAAGCTTGGGATGGCCCAGCTCTCTTGGTCTATTCTGATGGTAAGAGTATTGGAGCCTCATTGGATAGGAATGGTCTTCGTCCTGCTCGTTACTCGATCACCAGTGATGGTACCGTTTACATGATGAGTGAGACTGGTGTAGTTGATTTGGAGGAGTCAGATATTGTTCAGAAGGGACGTCTTGGACCTGGTCAGATGATCAATGTTGATTTGGCAACTGGTGAATTCAAGGACAATATTGCGATCAAGTCCGAAATCGCTTCTCGTCACCCCTACGGCGAATGGGTCAAGCAGGGACGCAAGGACGTGACAAAGATGACCTTCGCTGATGACCGTCTTTATGATGATGCCACCACCACCTTCGCTCAGGGAACTTTCGGATGGGGACTTGAGGATATTGGTATGCAAATCCAAGACATGGCTGGATCTGCTAAGGAGACAACTTACTCGATGGGAGATGATGCTCCAATTGCCGTTCTCTCCGAACGCCCACACACACCTTACAATTACTTCAAGCAGCGTTTCGCTCAAGTAACCAACCCTCCTATCGATCCTCTTCGTGAGGGTGTTGTTATGTCTGTGGCTATGACACTCGGAAAGAAAGAGAGTATCTACAAGGTTTCTGAGAAGGGTGCCCGCCTCATTCACCTTGAATCTCCCGTATTGAACTCCAACGAAATGGACAGGATTGCTTCCTTTGCCGAGCCAGAGAATGGAGGTTTCGAGCAGGGTACTATTTCTACTAGATATTCTCTTGCTGATGGTCCTGACGGAATTAAGGATGCGATTGAAGCCATCTGTGACAAGGCTGTTGAGGACGTGCGCGAACGGTGTTGAGGTATTGATTTTGAGTGATAAGTCTGCCGACCAAGCCGAGTTGGATGGAACAACCTACATTCCTCCCATGATTGCTGTCGGAGCTGTCCACCATCGTCTTATTGATGAAGGTCTTCGTATGGACACTGGAATCGTTATCGAGACTGGAAGTGCTTGGTCTACTCACCACTTTGCCTGTCTTGTCGGATATGGTGCCAACGCCGTCCACCCCTACCTTGCTCTTGAAACTGTGAAGCAATGGCACGGATCTAAGAGGACCCAAAGCATGATGAAGGCCGGCAAGCTCGACAACACCACCTTGGATGAGGCACAGCAAAACTACCGTAAGGCAGTTGAGAACGGTCTCCTCAAGATTTTGTCCAAGATGGGTATCTCTCTCCTTTCATCATACCAAGGAGCTCAAATCTTTGAGGCCATGGGACTTGGTGAAGAGGTCATCGACACTAGTTTCAAGGGAACTACCAGCCGCATTGGAGGAGTTAGTCTCAGCGACATTGCCCAAGAGACTGCTATGATGAGGCCAGAAACCGCCGACGAGAAGGCCAAGCTTATCAATTATGGTTACTACAAGCCCGTGCCTAAGAAGGGAGAATACCACGTCAACTCTTCTGATCTCGCCAAACTTCTTCACGATGCTATTGGTCTTGACAAAACTGTGAGCGCTGCTACCGACCGCGACGAGGCTGAAAATGACGGTGTCAAACCTAAGAATGCTGCCAACTACGAAATCTTCAAGAAGAGTTTGGAGTCCGCTCCTTTGGCCAACATTCGTGATCTTCTTGACTTTGAATCTGACCGTGAGAGCATCTCGATTGATGAGGTCGAGCCTGCTGCTGAAATCATGAAGCGTTTCTGTACTGGTGCCATGTCCCTCGGTGCCTTGAGTCGTGAGGCCCACGAGACTCTTGCTATTGCTGTCAACCGTGTGGGAGGAAAGTCGAACTCTGGAGAGGGTGGAGAAGATACTGTCCGTATCAAGGATCTTAGCGATGTCGATGAGAAGGGACGCAGTCCAACATACCCTCACCTTGCTGGTCTTAAGAACGGCGACTCCGCCAATTCTTACATTCACCAAGTTGCCAGTGGACGTTTTGGAGTTACCCCCGAGTTCTTGACTACTGCTAAGCAATTGGAGATCAAGATGGCGCAAGGAGCCAAGCCCGGAGAAGGTGGGCAGCTTCCTGGCCCCAAGGTCTCTGACTACATTGCCACTCTCCGTGCCAGTAAGCCTGGTGTCACCCTCATTTCCCCTCCTCCCCATCACGATATTTACAGTATTGAGGATCTTGCTCAACTCATCCACGATTTGCACGCTATCAACGAGAGCGCCGGTGTTTCAGTGAAGCTTGTATCTTCCATTGGTATTGGAACGGTCGCTTGTGGTGTTGCCAAGGCGCAAGCTGATGTCATTCAAATCTCTGGAGGTGATGGTGGTACTGGTGCCTCTCCTCTCTCATCCATCAAACATGCAGGTATGCCTTGGGAGATGGGATTGTCTGAAGCTCACTCTGCTCTCTTGAACAACGGTCTTCGTGACCGTGTCACTTTGAGAGTCGACGGAGGTATTCGTACCGGAAGAGATCTTGCTATTGCTGCCATGATGGGTGCTGAAGAGTTTGGATTCGGAACTATTGCAATGATTGCCGAGGGTTGTGTCATGGCCCGTGTTTGCCATCTCAACACATGCCCAGTCGGTGTTACTAGTCAGAAGGAAGAGCTTCGTAAGAAGTTCCCTGGAACTCCTGAACACGTTGTGAACTTCTTCATGTTTGTCGCTGAAGAGATCCGTGAGCTCATGGCCCACCTTGGTTACTCGAAGTTCGAAGATTTGATCGGACGTGCTGATCTACTTAAGGAGAGCGAAGAGCAACTCGCACGTATTGCCAAGACCAAGGGAGTTACCTTGTCTGGTTTCTTTGGAAGCATCCCTGAGAGCAAGGACGACCGTGCCTTCCTCCGCGCAACCCCTGCCGAAGGTGGTGGACTCAAGGATAGTGTTGTGCACGTGAACGGAGGCAGCTCCGACTTGGATCGTGAAATGTGCAACCACGAAGATGTCAAGGCTGCTATTGAGAAGAATTCCGGAGATACCGCTGTCAGTTTCAACATCAAGAACACTGACCGAAGTACCTGTGCTATGTTGGCTGGAGATATCTCACGTCAATACGGAAACAAGGGTCTCGATGGCAACTTGAACATTAATATTTTCGGAAGTGCTGGACAATCATTCGGTGCCTTCGCTCTTCCAGGAATGAAACTTAGACTCACTGGTGAGGCGAATGATTACGTTGGAAAGGGCATGCACGGAGGAGAGATTGTGGTCCTTCCCGAGGCAGATGCAGGATTTGTAGCCGCCGACTCTAGTATTGTAGGAAACGCCTGTCTGTATGGAGCAACTGGTGGAGACTTCCACGCCAATGGCCGTGCAGGAGAGCGTTTCTGCGTACGAAACAGTGGAGCCTACGCAGTCTGCGAGGGAACTGGAGATCACTGCTGCGAATACATGACTGGAGGTGTTGTTGTTGCACTTGGAACTGTCGGAAGAAATGTTGGAGCCGGTATGACTGGTGGTATTGGATATTTCTACGACGAAGATGGCCGCTTCGACGAGCGTGTCAATGAGGAAATTGTCAAGTTCCAAAGTGTTGGTACTGCCGCTGGAGAGCTTCAATTGAGAAATATGATCGAACGTCATTTCGAGAAGACTGGAAGTGAGAAGGCTGAGGCCATTTTGGATAACTGGGACGAGGAGAAGGCCAAGTTCTGGCAAGTTTATCCACCATCAGAAGCTCAGAGTGCTGTCGTGTCTGATACCATTGTCGGTGAGACTGTCAAGGTGTCTGCCACCGCACCAAGTGAAGAACTTTGCTATCTTCCAGTTGGGGCAGGACTCAGCCCAGACCAAACAACACGCTGTGCAGATTAAAGGGCATTTACAATAGAAAAAAACGTGTATACATTTGCTAAGATACTAAGATATGTTTAAGCGAGTATTATTTTCGTCTCTTTATGTTGTTGTTGTAGTTCCTTTCTCGACGCAAAAGCATATGCAATCGACCGCTTCAACAATAGATCGAAGGGTCAGTGTTGGCAAAACTCCATCAGTCTTGTTGCCGAGCTCGTCTCTATCTGTATATTTCCCAGTTTGCACTAAAATTGCACCTCCCAAACCAGCCTCAAGTGCCCCTTTGATATCGCCGACAACATCATCACCCACCAGACGACATTGGCAGGATCCACTCCCAAGGATGATACTGCTGCATGATAAAATGCACGAGATGGTTTGCCAACTACATGAGCAGTGACACCGGCAGTCTGCTCAAGGAGGGTGATGAATCCTCCTGGGCCTAAAGACAATTGATGATCCGAATCACGATAATACTTGGCACGGTGTATTGCTATTAGACTTGGCTTATCTCCACCATTAGCATGTTCAAGAAGTTGCGCTGCTTCCTTCTCTTCCTTCAACGTTGACAGCAACCGAAATGCTCTATTTAACTTGTCGTAGCTAAACTTACTAGGAGCAAGACCAACAAGAACACAATTCGGATCATTCATTTCAACTCCCTGGAAATCTTTTTCTACCAAGTCATCTTCTACCAAACAATAAGGACGTAACTCATTAGTTACAAGATATTGCCTCGTAGCATTGACACTCGTCAAAATGGCATCTCGGTCTGGAATACACGATTCATCAAACCCCATGTCACGTAACTGATGTAGAAGCGTCTCGGATGATACCTTGGACGTGTTGGTCAAGAATGCTACCTTGAGCTGATGGTTGTATTGGAATAGCTTTCGACAGGCATCGATTGCTCCTGGAATAGCTTCATCTCCAATGTGGAGTGTGCCTGAAATATCAATCAAAGCTGCTTTGATTGCCTTGTTGTTTGCCAGTATTAACTTGGGTGCCTTGCTCATGATTTGTATATAGGTGAGTTATTCCCTTGATAGGTGCATTAATCTGATTTATCGTCGTGGGCAGCGTTAACCGACTGCTGCTGCTGCTGTTGAAGTTCCTCTTGATTCGCTTCCAAAATTAGGAAATGCTGCCTAGCTTTGGTAATCGCGAGGACAACCGCAACGCCAGCCACGCTCACCAATCGAGAAGTGGGGAAAGGATCAACCACAAATAAAAGTACACAAACTATCAATGTGAACTGAGCCACAAGCTGGAAGGGCAAATAGGATAATGTTGCAAGGAGAGATGCAAGAATGAGGTTGCTGCCGGTGGCTCGAACTCTGCTTGCCATGATACTATGCGGTTAAGGGCATGCACTGCTGCTTGTGAAGGAATGTGAAGGAAGTTGGTTCCACCGCAAGGGAAAGTTGTAGAGGTAAATTTCGTTTGTGTGCGTGCGGCAATAAAAAAATGGAAATTCATGGAATGTCAGCACTTGAAGTGAAAGTGCAGCTGCCATCTGCCAATTGTCACAGCGACATTGACACGCAGATGGCCACAGGACACATCGAAGAAATCCATCAGAACTTTGTGATGATCACAAAAAGCTGCTGAATGATGAATGACCCGCCTTCGCATCATGCTAAAGTATTGTAGCTTTATCGCATCCTGCCTTGCAACGCAAATGCAGATCTCATTTTCCCGTTTCATCATCAACAAAAGGTAGATCTCAAGGTAAGAATTGCAAGTTACATCATAGCCCAACCGAGCGACATTAGCTGTGCTTATTCATCATCTCATCTCATTTATCTTTGCACGTCCTCAGTACACAGCTAGCTATCATACACATTGCTCAAAGCACAAAAACAGAACATGAACAAGAATCTTCCACAAAAATTAGACACAAGAGAGCCAACAGTTCAGCTCATTGGTGCATCGAGTGTACGCTACGTGGCCGTTTCTTCCGTCTTGTCATCGACAACCACCTCCATCAGTGTTGACAGAGAATAGACTATATCTACATATATAAACGACAACATAATGTGGTGCAGACGTTCATCCTTCCCGTTGAAGAGAGTGGTAGGCAGATGCCTCTCTTCACTTGGCAGCGATCCAATATGCGAATTAGCTTCCTCCACTCTTCGTTATGGACCATCATCCACATCTGAAGTAGGCCACGATCTAGCTTATATGAATGCAAAGCGTATCCTACTCTTTGTTGATCCGCACGTTGCAACAATGGATCCTTTCGACACTGTCGTATCTTCCATAGAAGCAACATGCCCCAGCTGGACACGTGTTGGATATCTACGACAAAATCAGGGTGGAAGCCAAATAATGATAGTTTCAAACATGCAATTAATTTCATGGCGGAGAAAACAAACAATCATGGTTCCTATGATGCCATCATCGCGTTGGGTGGGGGATCAACAATTGACACAGCCAAGGCGGCAAATCTATACACGTGTTATCCACCAGACGATTTCTATGACTATGTCAATCCACCGTTGGGGAAGGGATTGCTAGTTCCTGGTCCTATAACTCCGCTGATTGCCATCCCGACAACTTCAGGAACGGGTAGTGAAACTACAGGTGTAGGTAAGTAGTTGATGAACTTGAATAGGATGAGCTGATCTGTTTCTTTCCTTGCTTGATATCTCACTTCTTCTTCACATACAGCAATATTTGATGACGTCCCTACCAAAAGCAAAACGGGCATAGCACATCGACGATTGAAACCAACCCTTGGTATTGTAGATCAAGACAATATGAAGTCAATGCCCTCAAGCGTGGCAAAGTACTCGGGAATAGATGTCTTGTGTCATGCCTTGGAGAGTTATACAGCTATACCATACACAGCACGTCCCAGTGGACGACCCGAATCACCAATTTTACGCCCAGCGTACCAAGGTTCAAACCCAATCAGTGACATTTGGAGCTTGCACGCACTACGCGAGTGTAGCCAGTATTTACCTCGAATTGTCAGTGATCCTGCGGAAGATGTCAAAGCACGAGCAAAAATGTGCCTGGCAGCTAGCACAGCAGGCATGGGGTTCGGAAATGCAGGAGTGCACTTATGTCACGGAATGTCGTACGCCGTCGCTAGTCAAGTAAAGCAGTATTGTGTAGATGACTACCCCAAATTAAACTCTGATGAGGAAAATGGCCACGGATTAGTACCTCACGGTCTATCCGTTGTCATCAATGCACCCTCAGTGTTTCGCTTCACAGGCAATCTAGACAAGAGTGATCCCCTCCAAAAGTATTCAGCAGATCGCCATGTGGAATGCGCGACGATACTGGCAAATGCAAGGTTGCAACGTAGAGGCAACACCGGGCAAGAAATTCCTTCTCAAAGAGCAATGAGAGATCAACCTGGAGATGCACTTGCGAATGAGCTATTGGAGCTCATGCACGAGTTAGATATTCCCATTGGGATTCGGAAATTGGGATATAGTGAGGCTGATGTCGAAGAACTGGCCAAGTGCACTTTGCCACAACATAGAGTTACCAAGCTGTCTCCTCGTCAACCCGTAGACTTAGAACAATTGACGAGCTTGTTTAAAGAGGCATTGGATATGTAAATTAGAGATTTAAATAGACTAATTATCATTCACCGCAGCTGTCATCCTCCTCGTCACTGAATACACGATTTTCATCGAATTCCTTACTCAATCGACAATACTCCTCTTCAGTAGGAAGATAGCAGTCTTTGAATGGGCTTGCCTGCAATTCAAGTTCGACATCCTGCAAATCTCTCACATAACTTTCGTACTTTACTCTTGCTAAGTAGTCATCCTCACTTGGAATTTCTGGCTCTGGATCTAACCAATTGACTTTGCATGGGTGTTTTTGATAATTTATCCATCTCCACCCAAGGCGAGGACCTACCTTCACTGGCTCGATGTAAAATGGGGGATCTACTCCATAATTATGGTATTCTGAATGATATTGGTCAGTGGATTCCAAATCGAGGTACCACTGTCGTATCTTCTCAAACAACGACGGTATACGCTTGCTAAGGCGATGCCACGCTTGCATGACACTTGGGACATCAGCTATACAATCAAACTCGCAGTAAACGTTCGATCCATAGACACTTTTAGAAAGAAACATCTCGTTCAAATTTGTAAAATCAGTTTCTTTGATATCTCGAACATCACCAGTCACATTCGTACCGTCGAGGTCCATTGTTCTAAGGCATGGAAAGTCAGCCAGCTCCATCAGATTGCCAACTACATCTCTTGCATTTAGCTTGACTTTTTCTAATGTGCGTCGAAGTATTCTCAAACTTTTGATGTTCCCACTCAATTTTGTACCTTGAACAAACAAGTCCTTCAGATGTGGTAGTCCTGCTAACAGTTCAAGGTCCCATTTGACTTTGGTACGGCCATCCCATCCTCTGCTGTACTTGTATCTATTATCGTTGATGTGTAGCTTCTGCAGTAACGGAAGATTGAACAGGCATGGATACCGGCCATTCAAAGACACATCACACAAGCTCAAACAGCGCAGCTTTGCAAAGCGAGATATGATCTGGATATCATGAACACCATAACGCAATGGTATTACTTCTTCTTCCCCATCAGGATCCTCTCCATAGTTGTATCTGGATGGGTAATCGAAATCAAGCAGATCGATCTGCGTCAAACCTGGCAGTACATTTGACATCGTAGCCAGTGCACCGAATCTTCTGACTGGTCTCTCGTGCATCCTATATCTGCCAATGATATATTCCGACGGAGCAATAATTGCAACTTTTGACGCTTCCACCCATTTTTTATTGCATGTACGTGCTTGCAGCACTTCTTGCCAAGTTAGAAAGCCAAGTACAATTGCTATGATTTCACTGCTGAAATCATCAATGGTGGCGTGCGGTGCTGGCTCGATCTCGATACTTTTCCTTTTGGAGCCTAGCATTGCGTTAGCCACACCGACACAGATGTTACCCTTCAGAGCATTTTCACAAATTATGTTGGGTGTTGGTGGCACAAGAACGAGAAAGATGCCAACCGTTACCGTTACCACAGAGAAAATGCCAAAAAGTCGCCAAAAATGGCCACAAGACTCCTACAAAACTTCTTCCTAGCATCAACGCCATCCGATGGCATCCCAATGAGCTATCTCACACAGTTATCAGCTGCGAAGTCAATAGCATAGCCTCTATCACAGCCTAGATTGGCGCGACTTTAAATTAAGCACAATAACTAAGAGGACCAAGAGAACGAGAGGATATATAATGGCAGACGATTCCATCCCGACCCTAGCCCTTCCCGGAGGCAGCATCCTCCAATTCTTCGTCATGACCATTCCACTATTCGGAGTCTACTGCTATTTTCTCTACCTTGCAATCACTCGTCCAAGTATTGCCGATCCAGACAATGAGGCGTTCTACGAGCCACGTATCCGTCTCACGGACATTCTGTACGTGTACCTCACCACATGGGTTCTCTATGCAATACTTGTGATCTACATGTTGTGGTTTGTGAATAAGCGAAGAAGATTAAGCAAACGATATGAAAAGGAGGGCATTGTCATACTAGGAGATGTGCAATACGAAGATGAAGATCGCTGGCTGGTCAATTGTCTATTCCGCAATCATGATTATGGATATGTAATATACGATCTCGAAAAGGTTGCAAGTCATCCAGCATGTGATTACAAAGGACCATTGGAGGGGAAGATACGAAAGAAGGTGCGGGTATATCATCGCTTCCCGAGAGAACAGGTTAGTATCCTTGTGATACCGCAGTATCCCTATTCGGGGCAGCCAAAGACCGATTTGGAAGCTGATTGGGCGAGTTTTAGTGAAACTTATTTAGTGTCCGAGGGTTATAATGAGGCAGCGGATAATAACAGGGGGTCCATCCAAAAAGTAATGTCGAGGGATCGATCATTGGGAATCATATTGATATCTCTTGGATGGCTTGCATTTCTGCTATTTGCATCAGTCTTTGTGTGCCTTCAGATTGATGAGATTTCGGATGTTTACCAGGATGAAAGTTCCTACTGGGCATGGACAATCTTCATAATAGTCATGGCAGGAGTAACGCCCGTGGTGGCAATTGGAGGTAATCTAATCCGATGGAAGATTTATGAACGATGGATTTTGAGGAGTGGGAAGAATGCGAGACCTGATGGAAGTTTTGGAAGTCCAAGAAAATCACGTCGTAAGAACCGCTCCGAGAGGGGTGCATCACACACAAAAGCAAGTGAAGAAGAAGATGGTGCGTACGTACAAATGACATGAGTCGGAAACTTGTGGAAGAAGTCAAAAGAAATATGAATCGTTCGGTGTTTGATGTCGTGGATAGGTTGCATTGTGCATAGGATATGTATGCTGTAGAGTGTATAGAGTCAAGTCCCAAAATGCGAGATAAATGTTGTGTCGACGTAGAGAATCAAAGTCAAAAGAATCGAGTTGTAATAATGGTTTATAAGCTTTATTGCTGTTTTGTAAAATTCTAATAATTTGTTCAAATACATGTCACGATGAATCCAATTCATCGAGGAGACGTACTCTCAAATCTTGGTTGCTGCATGCGCTAACATCTAATACCAACGCACACGATCACCAGAAGCAACCAAATGAAATGTACTCTTACAAAGAGGACACTCATTGTTACCTCTCTTCGCCCACGAATCAATACACGAGAAGCAAAAGCGATGAGTGCATCCACTCACTGAGGCAATATGCTTCGGATCATCGGGAAAGTCAAGGCAAACTGCACAAATGAGATCTTTCATAGATGTCCCACCCATGGACTGCTCTTGGTGCTGCTTGATGGAAGGAGGAGGAGGTGCCACTGATTTGTAAATGGCCGCTTCAATCATGGAATCGTCACTGCTGTAGTCAAGAGAGGATGAGTCGTCATACTCTTCTTCTTCTTCACGTGACAAAAGCTTGGCCTTGGCATTGAGGTCTGAAATAAGGTCTGATATATTGGAAGGGACAATGAACGAGGGTTTGTCGGTATCTTGAGAGTTCTGGCTGCAATGATGGTGATGACGACTATACAACTGTTTGGACGAAGATGACACCGAAGGATACTTCTGTGTATGGAGCGTAGCATGAGAGGAGTGAAAGTCACTGCTTCTACTTGTACGCTGGTTGCAGAGCGTATTGTTGCGCAGCTGTTCAAACTTTCGTGTGGGTGTTGGCCTACTTACACCATCAGCCACGCCATGAGAGGGATATGCTTGGGTCGTGGAGACGATGTCATAATAATCCATCGCATGTAGTCTCCTATGAGAAGCTCGACGTTGAGAAGACGGCGGCTGCTGCTGCTGCTGCTCAACGTCATGATGTGGCCATGGCGGAGAACAATCTTGATACTGAAATTTCGTAGTAGGTGCGTGAATAATGTCATCAAAGTCATCACTTGCATTCATTGTGCGGACAATGTTGGGAGGATGTGACATTCCCGCAATCAGAACATTTGTGACATCTGTCATGGCCATGCGGCGTCGGTCCCGGCCTGCAGCTGGCGCTGGCGCTTTGAAGAGTCGACCGCTGGCAAGTTGCAATGAAGATTCATTGTTGGTTTGGTAGGGTGCCGCCGATGTAACGTTGCCGTGTAGGGTTGTGCAGGTAGTAGTGAACGTTGCTCAGGGACGCGACGGGACATCGACATCGCACGCAAAAAAAATCAAGAGCAAAGATCAAAGCAGTGTTTGACTCGACTCGACAATGTCTTGCGCACTTTTACACACTCTCAACTCTCATCCCTTTCACTGAAAATTTAAAACCAATGACGGCATAATAAGACCTAATTATTTAGAATCATCCTACTATCCAGCCTCAATCAAGGGTAACCAGCCTACTAGTTGATCACCCGATCATATCATCACGACCTCTAGCAATGGCCTCAAGCAATTTTGCGGATCCGGCGCAGCCGCAGGCACTCGGCCGACTACCAGGGAGCAACAAACATTTTATCTATGCTTGTGCAATGTTGGTATTATTTACAATCTTAAGTGATAAGCTCACAAAATGAATCTCAGATTGAGATGGAATGCCAAGCCCAAGCCTGAATATTCCAAACGTTTCGTAAACCAGCATACTCTCACCTCCATCAAGAATCAAAGTGTGGGCAAGAAGCATTCTAACTGCTTCATCGAAACAATGTTCAATAATAGTGAATTTTTGTACAGAGATACAACATATTACACACTAATGAGTAACAATTTGACAGACAGCATGAGATATGACCATTTATGCCCATATATGAAGAACAGATACAATTGTGGGACAAAAGAGAAAGCAAGTATGGAGGAAATGCATATGATTGGAAGTTGATGTTGCGAGACCAGGGAAGAGAAGAACGTGTGTGCAATCTATGGGATTTGATAAACGACTTACAAGGACCAGCTGGAATTGGAAAAAAGGTGTTGGATGATTGGCAAACAAGGCAAGGAAGCGACCGTATCAAACGTGCTAATAAAACGATGATCAATGTTGCAATGCTGGGGAATTCTTATTTGCGTCAGATATTTGAGAGTTTTTTATGTACATGGTCGCATGAGCTCACATTTTCTCTATTTGAAAAGGATGGAAAATATGACCCGAGTATTGCTGGAATGAAGTTGAGAAACAACGCACCTTTGACTTTTGATGAACTTGGGGACATGGAACCTATGCCAAATCCAAATGACAATCAGTGCCATGTGGCTTCTGTAGATGAGTTTTACGAAGATGGATTGGAAACTCCACACAAATGCAAGGGCTATACAGACGATATTGCAGTAGCAGAATTCGGAGGATCGATGAGAATCTATTACATGTTTCGTCCATGGATGCATCTAAACTTGACTCGAGTTATGACAGAAAAGTTGAATCTGATTCCGGAGGAGTTGGATATTCTTATTTTCAATGATGACCAACAGCACACAATTGAAAAAGATGCACACTTGTCTGAAGTTTTCAAGGCATCTGGTGCATGGGATAATCGTATCGAATGGGATTACAATCACTTCGAAACAATTCAAAAGCGTGATGTGGGCCGATGGTTTGGTGCAAACAACCCGTGGGTTTCACATCCTCCAGACGGTCACGCATGCATGCCAGGACCTCCGGATGATGAAGTCAATTTACTCCTTTACTTGATTTATACCAATAGCTTTATTCGCTGAGAGGTGGAGTCGCACACTCTCACCACCTGTTCAAACAGAGGGCAATTTTCCAGATCCAGGCTTGCCCAGTAAAAATTCTTGTGTCTAAACTCATAACTAGAATGACCTCCTTGCCCTCAAGACAAACCTCCAAACTTTTGGATACTTCGAGGAACAGCTTTACTGTGCAATCAATAACCTCAATAGATCATGTTAAATTAGATTAGACGGTTCCCATGATTTATATCTCTAATTGATTTCCAGCTTTCATCTGCGAGTTGTAGAACGCCGAATAGATCACAACTAATGACTTCCTTTCTGCTTTCCTGAATTTCAGTTGGCCATTTGGAAACCCAGCTGCAACTCGCGCAGCTGTCTCTCAGCCAAATCACCTTCGAGTGACTTGAAGACGTCGTTGCCATGAATCGTGGCCAGTGTCACCACCAGTGATTTTGCCGCATCCCTTACACTTCCATCTCTGTGATCAAATGCCTTGGATACTTTCGCAAAGTCAATAATCTTCTTCCATGCCACATCAACGCCAAACTCAGCACTGAGATTCTCAAGGAACTGTAGCCGGGCTCGCACTGTGCGGCCGCCTTTAGCTTCTTTTGATCGAACTCGCTTTGTCGCGAGAAGGGCAACATACGACACATCCACAGAGGACGAATGTGCCAGTGCAAGAAGAGAAATCTCGGCACTGTCAGCGACCTTTTTACTATTGTCAGCCATCTTCGAAAAGAGATCGACGAGAATCCTCGACAGTTGTGGTGTCATACTGATCGGGGCCTTGCTAGTTGTTTCTAGCTGCAGCAAGGCTTCATCGAGTAGGATTAGACCAGAGAGGTTGACCTGAACGTTCTTGTCCGAGTTCGATGATTCAATGATGCTGAATATAATTTCCGAAATATCGGCACCTCCTGTTGAACCTGCAGAGCAAATCTCGGGGATCATTAATGTCATCTTTGCCAAGCATGCTTCGCGGAGTGACCAATTCTTCGAGAAGAAACACTTGGCACGATAGCTCCCAAACAAGCTTTCGACTTTGTGAACAAGATCTGTTGGTGCATTTGTTTCGATGTCTTCTGGAGAAGGCAGCTCCTCGGCACCGTCAACTCCCGCCAAAGGATGATCATTTGCGCTGCTACCTGAGTGAGAAGTGCTGCCATTGTCGTCAGATGAATCTTCTCCACCAGTGCTTGAACTTGTAGTATCAGTGGAAACCTCGTCATCGGTGTTGTATGAATTTTCTTGATCCTCCTTCTTACTGCGCAACGACCTCTCCGACAGGAAGCTTTGATCTTTAATTGTAGAAATGGAGAGATTTGCCGCATTCTCAATGTTCCCAGCAAACTGTTGTTCCACTTCCACCAATGCTGCCTTTGCGGCATCTCTCCTCTCGTCTCGTTCCGCCTTGAGCCGTGATGCCTGTACATAGTCTTCGTCCAGAGCGGCTTGCTTCATTTGCTTTTCACTCTCCTTGAATGCAATCAATAGAGCATACACTTTGCCGAGTTCCTGTTTGATCCTAGCGGCCATATCAAAGTCCTCCGCAGCAGCTCGCTCTTTCTTTAGCCGCTCCAATCGATCAACACTGGCTGAAATCTTTGGGTCGAGTTCATTCTTGATCCTGAGAGGGAGAGTACTGCTTGCTGCTGATTGTACCCTTATTGTGGGTACATTCAATTCTGCTCCAATGGGAACATCAATCTTTTTCTCGCTCAACACTCGAATGGCAGCAATGCCTACCTGTTTGTGCGGATTATGCGGGCCCTCATGACATCCGTGGAATGTAAGGCGCACAAGATCTGCTTTACGGCCAATCGGAATTGACTTTAGCTCACGGGATTCTCCATCGCTTTGATTGAAAACAATGTAGCCGAGATGACTAATGGAATCGCACTTTGCAAACGAAGATGTATTGGAAGAGGCAATGCCGAGATCAATGTCTACCTTGTTTGGGACTTTAGCTTCGTGGCAAAGAATTTCAATGGCATCAATAACTGATGCTGTTTCTCCAGTGAGTTTGAGAGTTAGAACTTGAGGATAATTGCATTCTGTTTCAGATTGCCATCCATCACTTTCTTCATCGTATTGTTCTAATTTTGCAGCATCCGGGCTGCTGCTCTCAACGATAGTGAATGGGAGCTCTACGAGGTTGATGTTATCGTTCGTCATTGGTTTAATTGCAGGGGAATGTCTTGATTCTTCCCAGCTCTAACTTTTGCATTTTCCATTTTTAAAATTTTCTGCGATTTTCGATTGAGCCTTTAGCAAGAAACACAAGACGTGAACGCCACGCTCGATGGCCAAGAGTATTGCGAATGCTCGTTGTGTTGACGAAGCTGAAATCAGCTCGGTTCCCTTGTGGACTTCACTTGATGAGATAGGCCACCAGCAGTGATCATATGTTGCTGTTGTTGTTACCTCGTGTACTTCACTTGATGGGTAACTTACTATAATGTCTGCTTCAATAACAGACCCTTTATTGCTTGCCGAATGTCAGCCTCTTTCCTCAAAGTCACAGCAAATGTTCCACACGCACACACAATTCCAACCCCAATATGCTTCAGCGATGTCAACACCCAAGTTTGTCCCTCTAATGTTTCGTCGTAGAAATGATCTCTCGACGCTCTTGTTGCAGCAAAAGACACGGCAAAAGCAATCACCACCAAGGGATGAGGCACAACCCCTAACATGCGACTAATGCTGCTTGAATTCCTTTCGCCGTTGGCAAAATAGCCCCATGCAAAGTATAGAGAATAAAGTGATCGAAGTGCCATGCATATGCAATTAGCAGCAACCAATCCAACAGCACCATGAGGCGTGAATTTTGCAACCAACCCAGGAGAAATCAATGCAAATATTACTCCCACCACTGCATGCACAATGCTCAACTGACCGATGTCTTTCCCCGAACGTGCAACACCATACACAAATGCTTCAGTGATTCCATTGAGGCTTAGAAATCCAGTGTAGACACAAAATGCAGAAAGAGCGGATATCGCTTTGCTGTTGGATCCCCATCGATAGCCAGCCAAAAGTCGTAACAGTATAGACGTGTAGTTGGTAGCAATGGTAGCAAATAGAAGCCCAATCAAACACACTGTTCGAAGTAGAAACGAATACGTGTTTTGCATTTCAACAAGCTGTTTTGATGTTGCTGCACTTGTTGTTGATTTTGAATCGCTTTGTTTATCCTGTTCCATGAGGGCCCCTTGACGTGAAAAGAGCAATCTAGCATTCTCCTCAATTGGTTGCAATAGCAATCGTGCAGCCAACCCACCGTAGGAAGAAGCAATTGCGTAAATACCTTGATCATACGATCCCGCGAGTGCAGATAGCACAATTTTATCAGCTTCTGTTAGGGCATGTTTGAAAAGGCCCTGGAGAGTAAACACAAGCACCAGATGCAGCTGTTGGTAATCAAAACTCTGAGTGAAAGACTGCCTGATGCCGCTATTTGATTTGTATGGATTGATTGTTGTTGATTCAGTTACTCGTTTTGGCCATTGTATCCCTCCTTCAATTGATCTCCCATGTCTATACATTATTGTTGTAAAAGTTATTCCATACAATAATTGTGAGATTCCAAATGCCAATGTTGCCCAATTTGAGCTCAGTATATATAAACATCCAAAACAACTAACTGACTTCATTACCAAGGCAACACCTTCTGCTTTTGCCTTTGTTGTTACATCCATTTGTTGTAAGCATCTAATTACCAGTGGCTCGGATAAACTCTCCACGAAAGAAGCGAAGCAATATAGTACTCCAGCCATTTTGTAATCGAGCAGTTCATACTCGCTTTTAGTTTCTCCTTCACTTTCGATAGCGATATTGTGATTGCATGTGCTCAGATGCATGTACATTGCAATCATTGATATTATTGCACCGAGTGGAACAGAAAGCCACGATACGTTGATCATTCGTTGTTCCGTACGACGACCATCTTTTGCGTCTGCATCACTCTTCTTTCCAGACTCTTTGGTTAGAGCCAACCGAAAGCCCTCGCGGCTGACAAACAGCGCCGTGCCCAACAGAAGCTCCAGAGGCACCGATGCCTTGCCCAAAGCAGCGGCAGAAACGAAGCGGACAGTGGCTTGAGAAAGGATAAATGATGCAAGGCGGAGAGCGATTGATAGGAGAGTACCGCGGGCGGCTGTCAACCCCAACTTTGATTTTGTCATGATGGACCACACTTTTATGAGATGTGGCAATTGGCAATGTTGTTGCAGGTTGCAAAGCTTTGCAAAGTTGGTTGCAAAATGTGTGTCGTCTGTTTGTTGTTGTCACTCAGATAACGACACATTAAAAGAGCATTTTGGTACCTTTGTGACTTGAAGAAAGGACGTCCACCACTCGATGCACTATTGGCACAGAGGAATAAGTACTTATAACAGCAACTTAGTAACCTTCTCACTTACAATTTCTCACAACAAACCGGCCTCCGAAAAGTCGGATTGGCCTCGAATCACTAAGCAAGAGGCAACTCTCTGCATCTATGGTACAAACGTTGTACTACACCCACTCTTTAATGACAACTAGGCACTCGTAGACTTGACTGATGCATTACAAATTGATTCATCAACTCTGTGACTAACACGATGTTCAATACTGATCAAATGACCATGACTAGCTGGATGAATAACAATTTTATCCCATCCAATAGTGTGTGCCAGCGCCAGGTCACGCCAGCTGTGGGCGGCATCGGCCAATACTATCCACAGAATGAATTGGCGATTGACTACACGTGCAAATCGTCGTCATCGATTGATGGATCGGCAACACAAAGCTCGTCATCACATCAACCGCCACCACGGCCTCAGAGACCATTCACAGAATACAACGTGAGTGTTACAAGTTTTTCAGTATTCACTATTCCCATGATACACATCTTCATGTAACTAACTAACACAAGTTGTGCTTGCTACATTGCTTCGCCACAGGTCTTCTTCCGACTAGAACGTGAACTGCTCCTCCAAGGCGAGTCCGACACCAGTGACGGCTTGGAAAAGAGGAGCAAAGCTGAACAGAAAATTCTTAGTTCTGGCAAGGAGATTGAATCATCTGACCTTGCAGCTCATCGTCCACGACAATATCGCCACTTGATTATGCCGACAGATTGGTTTATAGTAGGGAGCAAGAATAAATCTGCTTCAACCAAACTTTATCTTGGTGATTCTCCTCCAAACATCATGTCATCCGAGGCTGCACTTGTCGGAAAACAGAAGGAGACCCGTGCAAAGTTCACCTTCTTAGAATTGACCAAGCTCATTTCAAGCAGGTGGAGAGAAGTGTGTAAGAATGATCCTGTGACGAAAGAATTTTGCAACAAGATTGCAAGCAAAGAAGCGGCTAGGTACAAGGCAGAACTGGAAGAGTATCGACATAAATATGGTGCAGAAGCGGCCAAAGGCAAGAAGCGCAAGCCGCGCAAAAGCCTATTGCCTAAGCCGCAAAAGAAGACTAAGCAGGTGAAAGAAGAAGAAGAAGGAGGCGAGATTTGCATGCTCAATAACTTCGTTCCCGTTGAAGGAAACTTGAAGGAAGAAGCACGGCCCTCTCCTGTTTCAGTCTTAGAGGATGGCGCACCTGATATTATAGTAAAAATGTATGCACGACAGCAAGAGTTACAGGCTCAACTGGAGCAACGGCAGAGAAGGTTAGCAAGCCTACCGTTGAGTTCTTCGTTCACTGTGAACACATTTCAGGGCATTCCCAAGGACTTTTCGCAAGCTCAGACATTCAAGGGAGCCATCATCACACCCAACCCTCCTTCAGCTGATCGCTACGCACAAGGAAGGCAGATACTGCAAAATGGATATGAAAGCCCGCAAAGGCTGGGCGGAATGAGACGAAGTACAGGTCAATCATTCGTTCGTCAAAACTCTGCATTTGACAGCAAATATGACTTCTTGAACTCTGCGGATGGTGCCATCGATGACGACAAGGTTGAAGAGTATTTGCGCGACTTCGAATGCAAAGTGTTCCAACAAATGTTCAAGAACTCCACCTACGAAGATCTGAGTACAAGTGGCTTTGGCAAGTACATAGATCGTAACTTGTATCTCACGAAGTTTCACAGGAGGTGCATTAAAAAGTCAAGATGCTCTCCTTCCGAAGTCTCACAATTTGATCTTGCTAACGTTACAAGTAATGCTACTACTACAGCAGCTCCAACGCTCAAGAAGTTAAGAAGCTTACAATCCAATGATTGGGCGCTGTTTACTAAACATGTGGAAATAGGTTGATGAAGATATCATCACGTAGAGTAATGCTGTATATTTCGCTATCATAAAAGCATTAAAGGTTTGACGTTTGACACATCTCTTCATGTTCGACATGCTTGTAACTGTAACAACATGACTGTAACATGTAACAGCTTCCATCTTCACCAGTTACCATTATTTCTAAATTTCCACTTCTTCACTATCGTCTATCGTAGCTGTTTGAGATGTGTAGACACATCATAAAAAAGCCAGGCAGCTGCAAATAAATCACCAACAATGCCGCTACCAACTCTACAAGAATGTCAATCCGCCCTATCGAATTGTCTTGCCGACGATTCATCACCATCAGATGAATCTATCCAAACATGGCGGCAGCTTATCCAGCGATGCCTCTCGCATGGCACCAGTTATGCTGATAATCTGTTGTCATCATCATCATCTCCCGATGATGCGGATAACAATGCAGAGGTTTTTACTAGTAGGTCGAAGGAAGCGGGTGGTGTCTTATCAGATAGTATTGAGTGGTATTTAAGACAATGGTGGAGTCAGCAGCATCAAAATAACACCAGTGATGGGGGCGATAATAATGACAATCACGTCTCGGCAAAAGTACAAAAACAATTAAAGGACGACCCGGTAATTTGCGCTGTGGTTGAATCATTGTGGTTGGTGGGTTGCCTTCTTGATACAGAGGAAGTTAGTACAACAGCACAAGTCAAGAAAGGGGAGGGATTATCGGCCGATGCAACAAACAGCGATGGCGATAAAACGTCAAAGGTGCCATATCAATGCCTAGTCAACATCATAAAAGACCTTACTTCATCTAGGAATTGGATGACAAATAATAAAGATGGTGATGATGCAATGGAAACTGATGAAAATGCCCAACCACTCATTCCCATAGCATCACTTCAAACGACACTCGAGCTATCTCTCCTCCAGGCGGCAAACTTACTCCCCAACCCTCCACCTACTACGGCCAAGGCCAAAGCTATGAAGGCCAGGACTGGGGGCAAAGCAGGCGGAGCAGCTGCGGCGGTGGCTGATGACACACCGGTGGACTTTGTGCACAAAAAGTTGAAAAAGATGAACACGGATATGTATTACAGACAGCATAAATTCAATTTGTTAGCTGAGGAGAGTGAGGGGTATGCCAAGCTGCTAAGTTTTTTCGTTGTGGGCATTTGTGAAGGTGGTACTGTGGGGAAAGATGGAGAAGATGATGATGGTGAAGATTCGTCTTCCAAAGAGGCAAGGAAGTATGTTCGTGAGCTCATCGGAGCTTTTGATCTGGATCCAAATCGTGTTCTAGATTTGGCATTGGATGCGTTGGAATGGGAATTGAATGAGATTATCTTATCACAACAGGCTAAGAAATCTTCATCAAAGGGTGGTGCACATGAAGAATTGGGATTTGATACAATCAACAAGGCCATGTCGAACGTGCAAAATCCGAAAGTTGTCAACACTCTGTTGGAAATAATTCGTGAGTTGGATGGGAATTCTAGCTCGGGTAGGGCTATTGCTCACTTGTTGGGGTTCAAATATCGTTCATACCACAACCGAGCTGCCAAGTTGGCTGCAGTGGCAGCTGAGAAGGGACAAGATGGCAAGGATACATCCGATAAGGCTGGTAGTGGAAACGACAAGAGTACTTCCGCTCCTGCTCGTATCTATCCACGATCGTTGTTCATTTCGACAGCTTTCTTGTCTGCACATGGCTTGGTGGACCCGCATAACTTATTACCCCATTTGAATTCAACGTTGAATTTGATCGATACATACAAAACTCATACAACAACTACCATCAATCGACTGAAGAAGCTGGGAGTAGTGTCACTGAATTCATCGAAAGCGGATAAAAAGGATGCGAAAGATGATGCGGCCGATAATGAATCTGCTGATAGAGATGCTGCGTTTCGAAATGACCCAATCATTGGAGTATTTCCGCGCCTATTTGGCAATGGGAGATTGGGATAAACCAGTCGCTTTTCTAGCTCATGCCACCGTTCCCGAGTTTGATTCCGCTGTAAAAGACAGTGACGGAGATAAAATGTTTTCCGCAATGGAATTGGCAGTATTGGCTGCATGCAGTCTCTCTGAAAGCGTAGGCGCAGATGTGTGTGCTTGGGTGTCAACCATGATCAAGAATGTACACAATGAGGGTGGCAACAATGGCAAATCATCGCGGGCGTCTATACTCCCTCTGTTGAACTCTCCTTTTCCAACAGAAACGCCTTTGTCGGAAATCTCTTCAGTTCTTAGAGGTCCTCTGTCAACCCTAGCGGCAAGTGGTGTCATTCGCTTAGCGCAGCCATTGTACATCAAGTTATGCCAAATATACAACAAGAAGCTTACACTAGCTGAAAACAAAGTCGAAGTCGATATCAAATGCATTGATGACAATATCATGTCGGTGTTTATCAACTTTCATGGTTCCTTCACTGTCCCTCTTTCCTTCGGACACGCTTCTTCCGAAAGAACTGTGGTCGTTGCTGAAAAAGCTACCCTATACACTCAGATACAACTTGTATTCTGCTTGGAGGAAACCTGGCTTGGAAAAGGGAACCCTGCGAAGCATGCTCCCCAAAGATATCAAATCAGGCAAAATCCCCAAACCTCTTGGCATCATTGAATCAGAGATTGAAACTGGAATTGCAGCGCGCTATGTGCTGAAGCGAATATCGAAGGAAAACATCAAAGATATGGGGCGTCAGTTATCAAAGACATCTCACAATAATCCACTTGTTGTATTTACTGATATCCTGGCAAAAATTGAGAGTTACGACAATTTAATCCTCATGATGGTCGATACCTTTCAATTTGCAACAGAACTAAGCTTGGACGTAATGGGATATTGCTTACTTCTAAGTCTCGGTGGAGGCGATGGGGGTGGGCAAAGAAGGAGTGGAACCAAAATGGGTGGATTGAACACAGAACAATGGCTTGCCTCGCTTGAAACATTCACTGGAGCATTTTACAAGAAGTTTCCCGACGTAGAACTACGAGGCATCTTGATTTATCTTACTGCACGCTTCAGAGATGGTGAATCGTCTGAGCTAGGTGTACTTCGCAGCTTGATCAAAACTGCAGGCGGCTACGGATTTGTTGACTATGACTCAACTGCATCCCTTTCTGAGCTTCAACTTGATGGTCGATGTGGCTCAAGACTTCTCAAACGCGAAACATCTTCTTTTGGAGTTGTCGACAATATCAATCGCAAGGCCTCCCAACACCTTCGGGCGGTCTTGCAGGGAGGTGACTTGGGTGTAATGATGATTCTCCTGCTTTCTCAGATGCGCTTGAAAATATTGTACACCAAGGCTGGCTCGGGTACAGAACACGTTAAAGTCATCGGCAATACATATGATGACTGTGAGGCTGTGTTGTGTCTGCTGTTGGAATTCTTGTCAGATTCATCGGATGATCAAGTTACCGGGTCAAGTACAAAGGAAAAGTTTGCTGCGTCGATGCCTTCTTTAGAAGATTTGCATACAAAGTATGGTCTTGATACAGCTGTGGCGTGGATGTTATGCAGACCACTTATTCGCAAATCGATGTTTTTCAAGGACGACAATAAACTTGCGGGCAATGCGTCACAAAAAGTAATGCCTGCTTTTCTCGAGCGGTTTGCGGCCTCACCTGACATGACAAAATCGTGCGAGAAGCTCCTTCCACAAGGTGCTTGGAAAAATATAACGCAAGCTATGTTTCAAGCATTTTATTCATTGTCAATATATGATATCTTGTGCCCCGAAGAACGTTACAATATTGAAATTGGGCGGTTGAAGAAAGAAGTGGAGCGGCTGATTATCCTTCAGAAGGGAGGCGACGCTGCAAGAGGTCAGATGTCTGCGCTAGCTGCTGCAGCTGCGGCGGCAGGAGCCAGTGCCAATGAAGTACGCCTGGCAACAACATTCACACTGGTTCACAGAGAGGAATTGGATAGGCTAAAGCGCAACGTAGATCAGCTGAACAAAGATTTTCAACGTCAACAAAAGCGTTGCAGGTTTGTGACGTCGATGTTAGAAAGCCAGAAAGAGGATTTGATTCGTTCTGGAGGTAGCGACGGAACATTTGCTTCGGCTTTTATGACATTTTGCGTTTACCCTCGCTGCTTTCTATCTCCCGAAGACTCCTTGTTTTGTGCACAATTTATCAAGGTGCTTCACAGAATGAGGCTTCCAGGATTTTCGACCATCGAAATAATTGACAATATTGTTAATGCCGCAACAGGCAGTTTGTACTCTATGACTGAGGATGAAGCAGGTAAGTTTCTACATCATTCATCTTTTCCTGGGGTTTCTCGTAATATTTTCTCACCGTGAGTTGCTTCTTTAGGTAATTTGGCTATCTTCTTTCATGAGATTTGGAAGTCTGTGAACTCCTGGAGATATGATAATGATGCCTTCTCGACAGAATTAAAAGGCTCGGTGAGTACACATTTTTACTCGCATTACTCATAGCTTTTGATTTTCATCTCATCTCATACTTTCATGTATTTGCTATTTCAGCCTGGCTCTAAAGTGTCGAAAGCATATGCCGAGGCAAACAGCATTGGAGATCACTCTACCACAGATGGAATTACTCACGACGACTTTAAGTCTATCTACACTCAATGGCACAATAAAATCGGAGTTTCGTCTATTGGTTGCTTCACTTCGTCGGAGTACATGCACACCCGTGCTGCCCTTATCGTATTGAGCCGAATTGTACTCGTTTATCCTACTCAGCCCAAGGTTGGTGATAAAATACTCAAATCGCTGTCATCCTTGCAGAGTGATGACAACCCTAGACCTGACATCCGCGCAACGGCACAGGGGTACTATTCTCAACTTACCAAGGCTCGTGACGAGGGAATGTGGAAAGAAGAAAACATTGCGGTAACCAGAGCACGGCAAGAGAAAGAAAAAGCAAAGGCTGAAGAACGAAAGAAGAATTTAGCACTGCAGCACGAAAATATGAAGAAGGAAAGTGAAGCTATCACGAGAGAAATAGGCGATGGAGGCAGGTATGGACGTGATAGGAGGGATGATCGAGGCAGACCTGATGATCGCGGTAGAGCTTGGGGTGCTGAACCAAGGGCGCATCAGCAACGTGCTCCGCCGATGAATGGGAGTGCTCCTGTATTCACGCCCAAGGTAGGTGCGCAAAGAGAGCTTGGCTTTGCCGATAGGAGAGAACATGATCGTAGAGGAGGAGGACAGGAGCGCGATGTATACGTTCCTCCAAATAGACGTGATGGACCTGTCACTCGCAGGCAAGAAGAGGGCAGAGGAGAAAGAAGAAAGCGAAGTCGTTCACCCGATCATGGCGATGACTCGGAACACCAACAATCAAAACGTACCCGTGGAGAGTGGGCACCTCCTCGCCGAAGTGCTAGGCGTTAGGAGTTTAACTCTTTAATGAAGTATGCATCAATTACTTTCATGTCATTCCAATCTGACAATAAGTAGCTCTTCTGATGACTCCGAAATGTAAGTGAATTCCCTTGATCAGAAGAGTACTGAGGAAAGAGGTGCAAGCCACCAGAGCGAGCGAGGGCCACATTTTTTCCCTTGATCGGAGCTTGCACCAGAAAGATGCCATCTTGGATCTCTTTTCAATTTGTATGTGAATGTCGGAATTGGTACGAAGATACCAACGGCCAAAATTACCGTTAAAGTTGCACAACTCTGCCGACGAAGCGAACAACTCTGCCGAAGCGGCACAAGTTGGGCAATCTGCAGTATTAAGTCACAGCTGCTGAGTAAACGTAACACACGCAGTATTACAGTCCTGCCTACGATCTATTGTTGCGCCAAACCGACGTTTCACAAAGCAAAATTCGGATCATCATGCTAAAGAAGTTTGTTATAATATTATGGGCATTCGCCAACCCTACATCCATACACGCTTTCAAGTGGAAGTGGACCTCTAGCTCAGCCACCTGCGCTGGTGATCCATTCCACAGCGTACAACTGTTCGTAACATGCACACAAGGCCACTATACAAGACAGGATCCTACATACTGTGGCGTAGGTGATACAGCAAACGCAAAGGGATCTCTCCAGGCGACAATGCCCTTTTCAGACGGTCAAGTTGTAGTGGCGCCGAGTGTTGCTGGTGTAGATATTATCTGGGACAAGAGAACGTATGGCCATTTATCTGATTGGCTGCATCCATTGGGTGACCAAACATTAGGAGAGGCAGGATATTACACAATAAGCTACGCGATGCCATTGCCAGAAGAAACAGGTAGTTGGCCTGGTGAGAGTTGGATACTGAATAATCTTGTCACTGGGCATATCACAGTAAAGAATAACGGTGAATGCAAAATAAAAGAGGAAGAAGAAGAGTGGTATCCATTATACAACTATGCGATGGTAGGGTTGCTATCGTGTTCAGCGATTGTAACAGGTCTTTTTGTCAAGAAAAGAAAACGCAGTTGTGTCGAAGGCAGTGACGATGATGATATTGATGATATCGATGATGATAGCACTGCTGCTTCTTATTATGAAATGACTGGTGGAAGCTTGCAAGAAGTTGTATGACGTGATCTACTTGAAAGGTATTGTATGTAAGTTATATCTCACGCCAGTTCAAAATATGCAGTAGAAGAAGATAGAAACAAGTTAGGATTCCAATTATGTGTTAAAGTAATGTATCAGTTGTTTCACTGGCTCTCCATGATCTGGTAATCCGACTCCAACTTCTTATTGTTTGGTGCTGAGGCGCTTTGCTCGAGCCAGGCAGCAACTCTGCACTTGGCTTGGTCTCCCACTTCTGTCGCTATGACATTTATTAACCCTTGGCTACAATATATTATGCTGATTGATCTCCAAAAATCGCAAACAAATGAACAATGACAAGAAGATCACATGCACCTTCATAGCATTCGTTTCCAATATTATTAAGCCTGATATAACTTTCATTTCTCATCACCATCCATACCTTATCATTTACCATGAGTATCACCGACGACGTAGCCATAACTGACGACACAGCAGCATCATCGGCAAGTGGTGTAGGTGGGAAAACAACAGCTCCTCCTCCTATCGACTTGCTCACTTGCCAACCGGATGATCTAGCATCCTGGCTAAATGCCCATCGTTTTCACAACAATGCCATGGATGTAGCGTCATTTTTGTTGACTTGTACCGCTGCACTGCCGAATGCAGAAGAGATTTCAGCTCACTTGATGGGCGGTGGTGGTGGTGGAGAGGCGACAAGAGATGATACATCAGCATCAGCAGCTGATGGTAATAATGGAGAGCTAAAACAGGAAGAATCAAAAGAAGACGCAAAAAATACAAAGAATGACAATGAAACAACAACAGCCAACGATGAATTGGGAGAGACCATCACGTCATTCACATCACTGGAAGTCTCATGTATCAACCCACGAGGAAAATTTCTCCTCTCTCTACACAACAACGGTATCATGCTCCAGAACCCCAAGAAGGCCGAGGAACAAATCACCATCACAAAAGAAGCAGTTGAACACGCAGTTTGGTTCCGTAAGCCAGAGGATTACAAGAGTTTAAAGCAATTAAAAGAGGGATCAAAGAAACCTATTCCTGGTCACATGATATTGATGTGTCTTGAAGATGATGGGATTACATTTCGTAAGAAGGCAATGAAACAAATTTGTTTCCAGCTTCCTTCGTATGCAGCCCCTTCTGTGGAGACTGATGAAGATATCAATGAAGAGGATTGGTACAATGGATTGAACTCTGCCTTCCTTTCGGAACAGAACAACATCACTCGTGTGCTTGCAAAGATGGATGCACAGGCTTCCAAACCTAAGAAAGGGGGTTACATGTTCGAAGCAGGTGTAGGATCATCTGGTACTACCTCCACTACCACTGCAGGAATGCCTTTTGTTGGGTGCAATCGTGGCTTCAACAATGGAGCTCTATTCCCTCTTCGTGAAGGACTTCTATTCTTCAAGCCACCACTATTCGTTCCACGATCAAATCTAGCGTCAATATCTTGTGGACGTGGATCGGGCCAGTCAAGATTTGTGGATATGGTGGTGCAGTTGGATGATGACGAGTCAACACTCGAATTCACAAATATTGAACGTGACGAATTACAGGGATTGAATGGATATATTCACAATGTGCTCATCCCAGCCATGAAGAAAGATGCAGCAGAAGGAGCGGACAACGACGGGGAAGAGGACGGGGATGAGGATGAAGATGTTGCAATGGCAGAGGTAGTCAATTCTTCCGATGAAGATAGTGATAGTGACGAAAGTAGTGCAAAGTGCAAACGCAAGTCATCGAGAGCTGCTTCCAAATCGGCAAGAGAAGCGACTCGTGCTCATTTTTCAGGTCTGAATGGAGACGATGATGATGATGACGACGATGATGATAGTGATGTAGATTCTTTCAACGAGGGAGAAGATAATAGCGATGGATCGGACGAAGGAAGTGATTCAGATTTGAGTGAATCGGAAGTGGTGAACGAAGATGATGATGATGATGAGTCAGGAGAGGAAGAACGGAGTGATGATTCGGACGATGACGATGGTAGTTTTGAAGTAGAAAGGAGCAGCAAAAAAGCAAGAGTTGATTGAACAAGAAGAATAACAACAGAGCATTTAACAAGGAATAGAATAGGCATGTACATTTTTTGAGTCGACGAGAAGTACAGCATGCTACAAGTCAATCAAATCATTACTTTAATTCGCAAACAATTCATCAGAAAATCAGCATATCAGTCAATCAAGCAGTCAAATCAAACACAATCCAATCATCATTTCTTCGTTCTTCATAAAACTGCCGGCAGTGCAGCAGACAAGGGAGCAAGAGCAAGAGTAACAACAAAACAAGCAAGCAGCGTTCAAGCAAACAAGAAGGCAACCGCAGAGCGAAATGATGACCTGCCGACAGAGTATCCTTCAAGGTCTTCTTGCTCGCAGTTCTAGCTTACTTGCGAACACAGCTTCCTCTTCTGCATTTGTATCCTTTTTGGCAACGTTTTCTACTGTTGCAAGATCTGCGGCTGCTGCGGCGGCCTGTATACAAGTATAATGAGTTGTCAGGAAGGAACCGTTAAAGCTAGTGCATGATAGAAGTGAGAAACTTCTGGTAAACAAACTTACGTTTAGTGACACATTTGCCTTTGCTGTTGCATCTCTTATTGCGACCACAATTGCAGCGGTCGAAGTAACGCCAATCTGAAAGAGCCATGTGATAGATAAGTTAGTTAGAGGGCATTGTTCGAACATCCATTGTTGTTTGATGACTTACTGTAACCGCTTTTAGGCACGCACATCCTTATACTCGTGTCACATTTCAGGTCGCTATCATGACATTGACTGTTATGTTTGCAGTATTTATACAAGCCTGCGATTGAAATTATAGGCAGTTAGAGTCAGCGGAACGTTGAAGCTATTGCAAGATACATTCAAGTATAAAACAGCTTACGGTTTCTTCCGTGCTCGAAGTCACGCTTGAGCTCGCATCTATCTCTGGATGTATTGCATCTTAGTAAGTCTCCACGGCACTGCCTGTTGCGCGTGCAATACTTGCCGATATCGCCTGTGATTGAGCATTGTCAAATGTGTATAGAGTTAGTTAGTGAACATTCGAAACTATTGTGAGATACATCATGGATAGACTTACGGTTTAATCCTTCGTATCCGTAGTAGTAGTAGTCTTTGCCTGTGCCTGTAAATATATGTTGTGGAACACAGCATTATAATGATTAGAGTTAGTTAGTTAACATTCTTTGTGCATTTAAAGACTTACGGTGTCCTCCTCCGTATTTGTATTTGCGTTTGAGGACGCAAGAATTACTTTTGTTGCATCGATACTTCTTGCCGCAGGTGTTAAAGCTGCGGAAATAGTTGCATTCTCTTCTTAGTGCCCTCAAGGAGGGAGCCTCTTTCTCTGTCGCGTCTTCAATGCTCACGAGGTCGTGTACTGCCTCGCTGCCGCTGAGATCTTGGGCTTCATTGAAATGAGAAGCGGGAAGAAATGTAAGAGATGTACAGATGATAGAACGACAATTTGTGAGCGTATACCACACAACTTACTCGCTGATACGACCCCGATTAGTAGTAGAATGAGGAGAGTTAGTTTCATGAACTTGTGATTCTGTTGGTATGTATTTGAAGTGATATTATTCAAGTCATATGTGTTTCAACGTAGTCTTATATTTCTTTTCGCTTTAAGTATGAGATGAGCTTGATAGTGCAGTGAAAACAGTTGCAACTTCTGTTCAAATTGCGAATGCAATCAATCCCACATTTTTGTCGACGGGCACAAGAAGGGATTCCGACGAAGAAACTTCCTTTGTCGAGGGCATCTAGTAACTCAGCTTGTGAGAAAGAGAAGGCCTACCTGACACCTATCTGTATCGCATCACCTCGTTTCTCTATCTTACCGGCTTCACTTTGTGAAAAGGAATGCAAGGAAAAGAAACAACGAAACAAAGGATCAGTTCAGTTTAGATCAGTTTGCGGTTGAATGTTGCTGCTGTTGCTGGCGCGTTGCAGATATTATTGGAGTCGTCGTACACACGCCGAAGGAAGAAGCAAACAGCGTCCGGTCGGAACCACTGGAGAGAGTTGTCTCTCCACTGCTTCCTTGTGTCTATGGTTTGTCAATAAGCTTGAATACTCCATACAGGCAAGATAAGCAAATTCAAATCATCTCGTTGGAGAATGTAAACATGCACCCATCTCTATCCGTGCTTGTGTTGACTGAGTCGACGTGCTGCCTGTGCCTGATGACGACGTAACGAAAAGGCATCTCCATCGACGCCTGACCATATATCAACCAACGTAACATCTACGAGTTGCACTAAGCTGCTTGCTGCACATGACATAGACTAATTAGTGGGGCACGGTATAGTAATCTTGGATATGCAGAATGCAAGTGAGATAGAAGTAGATCAGATTATCATAACTGACGGCATGGCAGGGCAGCAGCTGACACCTGCACCTCTCACTTCTTTGACAGTTATGACAACCACGCCTACACCAGATTCCTATCAGCAAATTGGTATCACTTTACATGCATGAACTGAGCAGTACAAAAATATCGGACAAATAATGAATCGTTGAAACAGATGAATCAGAGAGAGTAGGATACAAAGATGAGCCAAACATTAGTTAGTGTCCTGAAAGGTCGGCGGGTATGAATCTCCTCAACTGAAGAGAATAAGCCATTCCCGAACGTTCTATAACTAAGAGCGAGACATGCATCAAAGCATTATTGGCGCTGATACTGTGAGAGACTGATATTAGTGTTCTGGATGAGGCTGGACACTAGAGGTATGTCAATCAAGTCATTATTTTATTCTGCAAACAAGTCATCATCAGTCAGTCAATCAATCAATCAATCAAGCAGAACAATAAGCAGCCAAAAATATCCGGCCGCAGCGTAGAACAGGCATCCTCAGAATTATTGAGTGGACAGTCGAAGCAAAACAAATCTAACAGTGATCAAGCAAAACAAGGTGGTGAACCGCAGTGTGAAATAATGTTCTACGCCTCTTCAAAGTCTTCGTTCACACGGTTCTAATTGAAGTCCGCAGTATTGAGCACTTTCCTCTCCAACTCGCTTGTTGTGCACTGTGATTCGCGGTTTAATCTGATGACGACGAAGTCGTCAGAAGTAGATCGAGTTCGATTGTCATGCATACGACGAATCTGTCCACACCTCAAGTCTTTTTCGATCTTGTCAGGAAGGTTCTTGATTGCGCGTCTACATTTGCTAGAAAAGTCGTCCTCGCTCATTACAACGAAAACCATTTTGACGTCTTTACTAGTGGTAGATTTCCTTGATTCTAGATTCTCCATCCTATTCTTCACCCTTCCGGAAGAACAGTCACCAACTCTTGCGGTTTCAAAGTCGTGCATCCTCTTGGGATGGAAGTCTCTGTCGAGGAAACGAGTAATGCTGTTGTTAGAGCGCAATCTCTTGGCACAACGCCTCTCGTCTCCATCTGTCAACACGGCAACAACTTTCATAGTGGTGTTGCAACGTCCTCGGCGGGAGGCGCCTGGAGCACAGTATTATAATGATCAGTTAGACTGTGAGCATTGAAAACTATTGTGAGATACATCATGAAAGACTTACGTGTACGGTTTCTACGGTCACGGACGCATTTGTTTTTGCTATTGCATCTCTCATCACTTCCGCAATCTTTATTTTTCTTGCATTCATCGCTGCTTTTTAGTGCCCTCAAGGGAACCTCTTCCATGCTTTCAAGGTCTTGTGCTGCCTCGCTGCCACGAAGATCTTGGGCTTCATTGAAATGAGAAGCGGAAAGAATGTGAGAGAGGTGCAGATGATAGAACAACAATGTGTGAGCGTATACCATACAACTTACTCGCTGATACAACCCCAGCTAGTAGTAGAATGAGTAGAGTTAGTTTCATTTGCTTATGATTATGTGTAGTTGCTATAGTAATGGTTGTTATTTTTAGAGGCGTGTTGTCTTTATCTTTTCACTTTTATGAGATTGATGTGTAGGTGAATCACTGTGAAAACAATGCTTCATTCAAAGTGTGAAGCGGTTCTCTTCGCATTCAATCCCACATTTTTGTCGAGACGAGAAAGAAACATCTTTGCACTAGCAAAATTACGGCGAGCAAAGAGAGTGGCTTGATGATGACCTCAAACGAATGCTGCTGTGCATGAAGCAAAGCAGGGCACGACTCAAAAGACGAGAAGCGTCCTGGCACCCCTCTCCTCCTCTCTCTGTTTTTCTTTAGTATCACCCGCCCGCCGAGAACCCGCCCGCCCGCCGCCACGCCAGCTAGCAACAGGCTCTCTCTCTCTAGAGATAAAAGAGGCTACCATAGATAGAGCCGCAAGCAGCAAGCCAGCTAAACGGCGATGTAGCAACCAACCACGATGACGATTGACGATGAAGTTAATGATTGTTACAAATCACTTCCTACGTCAGCTCGCTAGGCGTTGTGTAGCGGGTTGAATGCTGGAGAAAGCACATCGAGATGCAGGCTAATTAGAATGATCCATAATCAAGCGGTTGATAATCATCTTTTGATGGAACATCGACAGAGGCAAAGGGCCAATTTTCATTTGCTATCTACTTTCAATAACTTTTGAATATATTTGACATAATGGGGAGCGGTACGATGATGAACTAATAAATATTGGAGAGGTGGAAAGATGTGAAAGAAACAGTTATGCACGCATTATACGGGCGTCCGGAGCAATCTGGCCGGAATTGTACAAATATCTTGGAAAGAATTCTAACCGACGATACAGGGAAGGAGGGTAAACGTTCATTCAAACGGAGATTTAAATCACTGTGGATATGCAGAAGAAATTTTTGGATAGTAGACGTCGATGCATCGTTCGGTGATTCCGATGGAAAGTTATTATATTTGACCTCCTCATCTAGAAAGCAGCATGACAACACGTACATCCGTCAATGCCCGCTATCTGCTCCAAATCTCCTGTGTGACTGGCAGAAGTCGATGAATGATGCAGCATCTGCTGACAGAACGTCATATGATGCAGTTGTTTGATGAATTCAGCCAAGAACAAAGAGTCGCGCATTAGAAAGCACCGCTAGCTAGAAGTCAATCAAATCATTAGTTTTACTTCCAACAATTATCAGTCAGCCAATCAAGCAATCATCATCGCATCACCAATCAATCAGTTAGAAACAATCATCATTTCTTTTGAGATTTTGCCGGCAGCAGAGTCAAACAAGGGAAATCAAGCAGAGTAAAACAAGACGAAGCAAGCAGTGATCAAGCAAAACGAGGGGGGTGAACCGCACAAAATGATCTGCCGACAGAACCTGTACAAGCCTTCGTGTGCGGTTCTACTCTTTCAATTCAGCATTCTCCTCTAGCACTGCTTCCGTTCATACTCATTTGCCTTGCACTCGTTTGCTGCTGGTCAACTGCAATGGTGATGAAGTCTTCAAACTCTTCGATATCACTACATCTCAAGCCTTCAAGCGTGTACTGGAGTTTGTCAAGTTCTTCCTGTGCAGGTGGCCATCAAAGGAAGTCTGTTTCGCTGATAGCAACGAACACTACTTTGACATCTGAATCAGTGAGGACTTGGTCTCCTTGGATTTCCACCAACTCTTTTTTCAAGTCAATGGCCTTGCATGTTTCTAACTCAATGACGTCAAAGTCTTCGATCTTTTGGGGGTCGAAATCATATTCAAGGAATTGTAGCCAGGTCATCGTCTTCTTCTTCAGAGCGCAAATTAATGATGCATTCCGCCTTTTTCGTCGTCATCGTCGTCTGTAATCACTGCTACACAACTTTGGCTTCGGTGTCGCAATCGTAACTTCGGTAGTAGTACTTCTTCTTGTAATACTTCCTCCTGTTGCAATTACGTCCCTTCCACCTCCAAGAGCATCTATTGCAATGTCGGCCCTGCGAAATGCTTGAAGCACTTGCAGCTTCGCCTTCCATAGCGAATCCTCCTGCAATAGCCATGATCATTACAGTCTTGACTATTGTAAGCAGCGATGATCGTTCTTTCGCGACCAGGACTTGTTCACGCATCGCTTGTTTGTAAGCCAGGGCCAATCTTCCTGCACTTTTCGCGGCGGTCGCAGGTCATGGTTATCTTCGCAACGGCCTAAAGATATGATGGCAAAAAATGAGATGATATGAGTTGACTTTGTCTGGTGTCACAAACAACTATCTATCTTCTAATCACACTCACTAAAATGGTGTCCCTTTCCTATGATTGAGAGTCGAGCATAGTGGGTAAGGTCGAAAGTTTTTGAGGTGAAAGTGACGACATCAAATGAATGAGAACCACTCTTGGTAAACCTTACTTCTCTTGCACTCGCCACTCTTCTTTCGTCTGTATCCAGGATTTGCAAACGCATCTCGTTCTTCGTGCGTCTGTGGCATCGCTCGTTCTTAGCTGCATGAAGGGTCGCATTGGACCTGTAGAATGAAACATGTGCACAAATAAATCAGGAGGTAGATGGCAATATCACCAAACGGCGATCAATTCAACATGGTCCAACTTACCTCTAGCAGATTTTGAAGGGCTAGATTTGGGAGTTGCTGGGTAGATTTCTCTGGAAATGAGCACACATACAGGTTAGAATGTAATGTACAAGAGTGAACTGAAACATAACGATGATGATTAACAACTTGGCCGGCCACACACTAACCTCCATCAGATTTGGAAGGGCTGGACTTGGAGTGCTGGAGAGATTTCTCTGGAGATCGAGCACTCATGAGGGTCAGAATCTACAGTTAGATGACAGTGATCCAACTCACAAACTTGGTCAACACTTACCTTTACGGCATCTGTTTCCACGGCTTGTTTTTACGCATATCCTGTCATTGCCCGCAGCTGCCAGGTTCAAGGCTGCATCTGTCATCGCGTTCTAGAACATTGAGTATGAATGATGTCAACGTTGAGGGGCAGTTTATCTCATCAAACGGAGATCAATTCACACACTTCGCCGCCACTTACCTCTAGACTTGGGTGTGCTGGGCTTGGAAGCGGGGCTGGGTTTGCCTGGAGAAGGAACACAGGAGTTAGAATATCAAGATGTGAACTGGCAATCTCATCATCAGCGATCAATTCCAATTCACTAGGGCATTTTACCTTTCTTGGGAGTGTTGGTAGCTTTCAATGCAATTATGTTCACCTCTTGTTGTTGACTAAAACAGATCTTGCCACGGCCGCAACCACGAGTTCTGCAATCCGCTTCAACCGGAGCAACAGCTGAATACGCTTGGATCCGGATCTAGTTCCACTGTATTGCTGGGGGGTGAAGATGGAAACAAAAATGAGCAAATGACAATGATCTTTGTTTTATGGTTTCCATGGATGGTAGGCTGGTAACACTAGTACCACCAGCTAGCACTGGCGCTGTGCAACCTTCATTCTTCTTCGATTTCTTTCGGTTTCTTCAACTCCCTGGCTGTGAGGTCACGCCCATCGCTGCCCATGAGCAGCATCTGATAAAGAGTAAAATTCATACAAAAGTAACAGTTGAGTAAGTTATGTGAAAGATCTTTCTACGCAATGTATACACATGGTACTAACCGTCTCGTCCAGATCGCCCCTGAGATTTTGAGTTGGCATCATTGTGGAGAGAATGCAGATGGCTGTGAGTGATTGCTCAGTAAACACAATTGCAAGACGCGACCGCTTCATCTACTCACCCGACGTCGCAACCCCAGCTAGTAATAGAATGATGAGTGTAAGTTTCATCAGCCTTGGTTAAATAATTTGTGTTTGATGTGTAGTCCCTTTCTAAGTTTGTGTTGTTTCGCTTTGTTTGCATTATACAGCTATTCGTTTTATGACAGAGTTGTGTATTGTAGGTCGAGCATTTTCGGTGGAGCTCCCATTTTTGTCGACTTGATTTGAAGGAGGCAGAATCACTGCAGTCTAGCGTCTAAGCGTCAACTGAAACAGCGAAGAAGGATTGCATGCTGAGTTTGGGATTGGAAAGAGAAAGTTTCTTCTTGTGAGAGGTATCCTATGGGACTCAGAGGGCACTTCTTGCGAAAAACATGTCACCATACTGATGAAGCTCTTGGAAGGTCGGACTGATCATGGACAGTAGAGCGTAAAGACGGGGAGGAAAGTACTGTGTGTACCATATATACCATGTATTGCTAAACCATCGGTTGTGGGTGGACCTTCCAAGATACAGTTCGATTGACAACTGTGATACATGACAGTCAACAAGATATTGCACCAAGCTTTCTCCTGTAAATATGCATTCTATACGTATTGATATCGGAGGTGAGGAGCCAGCTTTGCTCTGCTCTGAGTAGCGTTGCGTGGCACCAGCTACTGATAAACGCCTCTCAACGCAATCTACCACTCGCCCGTGTGACTGCCAGAAGACAATGAAGATAATAAGATAATACAAGTGGCAGTGCAGATCGTCATATTCGTGCAGTTCTTTGATGAATACAGCTAGGAACAAGAGTCGCGCACATGACATCACCATTCAATCAGTTAGAACAATCATCATTTCTTTTGAGATTTGATGCAGTGTAAAGAGTCAAAACAGAACAAAGCAAGCAGTGATCAAGCAGAACGAGGGGGTTGAACCGCACAATGAGAAGGTGTACCTGCCGACAGGGCCTGTACAAGCCTTCTTGTGCGGTCCTACTCTTTCAATTGGGCATTCTCCTCTAGCACTGCTTCCTTCATCGCATGTGCCTTGCTCTAGCTGCTGCTGCCAATTGCGGTGCGGCATCTTCAAACTCTTCAATATCAAGCCTTAAAGCGTGTGACATCGGTTGCACGAGAACAGCTCTTGGACAGCATACTACTCTGGATTCATTCACTCGCAACTCGTCTTTCTTAGAATTTGCCATTCCCGAACGTTCTTTATAAAACGAGCAATGCATCAACGCATTATTGGCGCTGATAATACAATAGACTGGTATTACATTGTGTTCTTGACACGATGATAGAGGATGAAAGAGTTATTCAAGTCAATCAAGTCATTATTTTATTCTGCAAAAAGTCATCAGTCAGTCAATCAATCAATCAAGCAAGCAATCAAGAACAATCAGCAGCCGAAATTATCCGGCCGCAGCGTAGAACATGTGAGATTCGGTGGTATCAAGAGTGGACAGTCGAAGCAAATCGAAGCAAACAGTGATCAAGCAAAACAAGGTGGTGAACCGCAGTGTGAGATAATGCCCTACGCCTCTTCTTCAAAATCTTCGGTTCTAATTCAAGTCCGCAGCATCAAGCATTTTCTTCTCCAGCTTCCTTGTTGTGCACTGTGATTCACTCTTCACTCTGATGATGAAGTTGTCATCAGAATCAGTTTGATCATCATCCATACGACGAATCTGTCTACACCTCATGTCTTTTTCGATCTTGTCAGGAAGCTTCCTGATTGCGCGTTTACAATCATCAGAAAAGTCGCCCTTGCTTACTACAACGAACACCGTTTTGACTTTGTCATTGGTGTTGGATCGGCGGTTTGATTCGAGCTCCTTCAACTTGTTCTTCACCTTGTTGGAAGAACAATCACCTACTTTTACGACTTCAAAGTCGCCAATCCTCTTGGGGTGGAAGTTTTTGTTGAGATAACGAGTCTGTGTTAGAGCGCAATTTTTTGGCACAGCTCTTTACGTCTTCGTCATCGCCATTTACCACCACGGCAATAGATCTGACTCTGGCGGCGCAACCTGGAGCACAGTAGTATAATGTTCAGTTAGACTGTGAGCATTGAAAACTATTTCGCATTCAAAGCTATAGTGAGATACATCATGGAAAGACTTACTTCTACGGTCAGAACTGCTTGTGCTGCTGCTGCTACTACTGCTGTCTTCTGAGCCACTGCCTGAGCTACTGTCTGAGCTACTGTTACTGTCTGAGCCACTGCCAGCTGCGAGTTAAGATTGGAAAATGGAATGAGATGCATTAAGGGATTAGACGAATGAGAGCTGTTTAAAGACACCACACTCGACCGACTTACCTCTAGACTTGGGAGTTTCTGTGGCGTTTGATTTGGAAGCGGATATGAAGGTAAGAATGAGGAGTGTGGGTAGAAATGGAAAGAAGCAGTTCTCTCTTGATGACACTTACTCTTCGTTACACAGGTATACGAGCCGTCGACCTTTTTGCAGCTCTCATCTGAATCGCAAGGACCGCATTGGCTGCTCTTCTTCCTAGTAGATTTGGGAGTATCTGTGGCGTTTGGGTTGGACGTGGATATGAAGGTAAGAATGAGAAGTGTGGTAGAAATGGAAAGAAGCAGTTCTCTCTTGATGACACTTACTCTTCGTTACACAGGTATAATTACTGCCGTCACCAGGAATGCACTGCTCACCCTTGTCGCAAGGGTTTGGCTTCTTGCATGGATTATCGTCGGAGCCGGTGCCGGTGCTCTCCTCCCCCTCCTCCTTCTCTGATTTCTTTGGGTCGCTCTTGCTCTTCTTACCCAATTCCCTGACTGCGAGGTCACGCCCGTCGCTGCCCTTTAGCATCATCTGCCAACAGTGTGAAAGTCATGCAGCAAGTAGAATCGAGTAAGCTTAGTGAAAGATCTTTCTACGCAATGCAAATAATACACATGGTACTTACCATCTCGTCTAAGACGCCCCTGAGATTTTGAGCTGGCATCATTGTGGAGAGATCGCAGATGGCTGTGAGGGAATGCTCAGTGGAAGACAGGTGGAAAGACACGACAGCTTCATCAACTCACCCGACGTCGCAACCCCAGTTAGTAATAGAATAATGAGTGTTAGTTTCATCAGCCTTGGTTAAAAATTTGTATTTGATGTGTTGTTCGTTTCAAAGTTTGTGTTGTTTCACTTTGTAGTTTACAGCTATTCATTTTATGAGAGAGTTGTGTAGGTCGACGCATTTTCGTTGGAGCTCCCATTTTTGTCGACTTGATTTGAAGGAGGCAGAATCACACACTCTAGCCGAATTGTATTGTGAAAACAGCAAGGAAGCTTTGTTTGGGATTGGTTTGGGATTGGAAAGAAAAAGTTCTTCTTGGGTAAGTATCTTATGGGAGTCAGATCTACAGGATGAGAACAGTGAGATAGAGTACTTATGTGCGAAAATCATGTCACTGATGAATGATGAAGCTCTTGGAAGATCGGCTGTATCGTGGATAGTCAGAGAGCGTAAAGGATGGATATTAGGGCGGAATGGGTGGAAAATAATGCGACAGATTGCTAGTAATTCTCGGTGCATTGTTTGTTAGGTAAACCCATGTGGATCTGCCAACTCGCTTCAAAGAACATGAACTTGGTTACATGACAGTCAAAATGATATTGAACCACTCTTGTAAATATGCATTCTATACTGTTAGCGGACTGACGAAACAAAAATTGCAATTGCTTTTTAGTCAGAGTTCAGTGCCAGTGCTGTATCATGACGATTGGAACCATCTTTGCTCTGTTGAGTTGCAACCCGACCAAGCCAACGGCAACACTTTCACCCGACGCAATAACTCCTCTCATTCTCAATCTCACTCATAATCCACCCTATTTCTTGGCCTTCTTCTCCAAAAACTCCACATACTCATCAATCAAAACAGGCCAAGCACTCTCACTCTCATCATACCCCATCAAACTCCCCTCATCCGGAAACTCTTGACTAAAATCCAAAAAACTCCTCCATTGATCTAACGTGATTTTGTTGTAACTGGCATCTGTTGTAGTTTCAAGGAATTCACAGAATGTGTCGAGACGATGTGATGTGATGCGGTCGGTGTTGAGGCACATTTTGAGGAGGGCGACGACTAGGTCCTTTTCGAGAGTTTTGTGAGTTCCTTGACGGTTGAATTGGAAGCAGAACTGTCGATTTGTTGATGTTTTGGAGTGAGTGAGCAAAGCATTGAAATGGGGGGTTAGTTGATATTATGAGATGGAACAAGATGATGACAAATGATACGATGATCCACTCCACGTCAAATAATGTTATGATGGTCTACTCCACAACCTACATGCAATCACCACATCATCACAAAAATCAAATCGTACATCATATCAAATCATCACATGTCAGACTCACCTTGTAAAATTCCTTAAACTCATCCCTTTCCATAAACCCCGTATCCAACGCCGGCAAAAAGTTGGTAAACTTGTCAATACTATCCAACTGCAACTTATTACACCCCGTCATAAATTCCTCCTTGGATATTTCCGCGGGCTTTTTCTTGGCACCTAGTTTGTGGAGGAGGACGAGGACACGGACATCTTCGAGGGGGTCTAGATTGAGTTGTTCGCATAGTTTGCAGATTCCTGATAAGCAATGTATTGAGTAAATGATTGTTATTAGAGACGGATGAATCAGCGCAACTAAATGTGATAGATACCACCAATCGTTACAAAAATAAAATAATGTTGTACAATACTAAAAACTCACCCTCCATCCCAGCAACATTGGGATCATCCTCATCACAAATCTCATCAAACAATTTACTCGCACTCTCTTCATTAATGTACGGATACGCTCCACTCCCACCCTGAGCCCCACCACCGCCACCACCGCCTCGACGAGATGACGAAGATTGTTTATTGGATCGACGAGAGGAGGAGGATGGAGATTGACTACTGCCGCTTCCCCACATGCTACTACTGCTGCTGCTGTTGTTGCTCTCTGCCTTGCGCTTCTTTCCGGGCATTACCTGATTGCGAATGATGGAGTGTGATGTGTGGTCTGGTTATCACGGTTGGTCTACAATACTTGCTGCTGGCTATGTGAGTGCGTTGCCGATTTTGCCTCCGAAAATGATCATTGTGCGGGTTTGCGGATATCTTCCTCTGGCTGTTCCTAAAAGAAATGTCACTAAAAGGCAGGGCACACTGGTTCAAAATGGTGAAAATCCCACTTAAGGTCGTTTCTCTGGTTTACCTCTTCTTCGCGGGTTTTCGGGGAAACCCACGAGGGCAAGCCCCCCAAAGGTACGTACCGTCTTTGTGTACGTAGTTGTACATACTTTTTACCTGTAGATAAGATACCAATAGTTACTGCCGACCATGGTTTCCGATTGCCTTGCCTTCTGTAGCATGCTAAGTTGTACCAGAGTGACAAATGATGCTTGGTACAGCTAGCGGACACTATAGAGAAGCTATTTGCGTGTTGATAGCGTCCAAGTCAATGTTGATCTTGTACAATAGTTTACTCTAATTTAGATTAATATCTGCACCACTGCTAATCCTCCTTTTCTTCTCTTGTGGAATTGTTTGGGACGATTGGAAATGCTCACCCCATTTTGGTGGAGTGTAGCTGGTTGATAGCATTCGCCAAATATCTTCGTGATCCTTTAGTATAACCCCTTCTCCAGCGAATACTTTGATGTATTCGACTCCCCCATACGTTTCGATGTCGTACGCCTCAAATGACTCTGCAGCTTCCGTGCTGTGGGTCGAAGGCGTCGAATTGTAAGTGCCCCTCTTCTTTCCAGTCGATCTTTCAGTGTACGTTTCTGTTGCTGACATTACTTCTGGCTTCATTACTGTCTGGAGCTTGCCGACCGTCTCTCTCCACTTGCTGTTTACGCAGGCCAACGTGCTTCGGATGTCGTGTAATGGGAAATGATTGAATACATTCTGCAACATTTTTCCATCCATACCACCAATGGTGACATCATTTTCTTCCATATCCACCGCATCTTCATCTACCGCCTCTGCCCCGGCGTCTGCACTAGCACCATCTTCTTTTGAGGACGACACGATTTTTTCCAGCAAGTTTTGGATTGCTTCCACTTCAATATCCCCACGGTTGATGATATTATTCCAGCCAGGGACGCTACTTTCACTTTCGTCTGCAACATTTACCGATAGAAATGTGCAACCATAAAACTCTCGGTTAATGAAACCGCAGGTCTCTGTAGTAAACTGCTTCCTCCATCGCCCTCCTAATTGTTGTGCCATCGCAACCTCAGAAATTCCTAGCAGCTCTCGAAGACAAATGGCGCCGGGGAAGTTCCTCTTCGCCTTTGCGTTCTCTTGGAGTAGTATCCATTTACCATCCGTGCTTTCGGCACCATTGGTGAAGGCGGTGGCCTTGAGAGCCGCAATCCGCTGCTCGATCTCATCTTTATCCATCACGCTCGTCATTCCCTAAGAAAATACTCTCTAGCTCTCTCAATATTGATTGTGTACCCGGAACTAACCGACTAAATCGATTCTAAAGACGTTTTAGAGGCGATTTAATGTGTTTGTTCCGGGTAGCCGACCCCTCCCTGAGGTACTAGCGTGCGGCGAAGTAGCGTCATGGTGCAATGGTATTTTATGAGAATTTTGAGATTTTGTTAGCTGAGTGCATGCAAAAATGCCGGCTCAAAGTGTCAAGATAGATAGCAATCAAGGGTACTTGTAGGTAACATATACTGAGGAGGAGAAATGGTAAAACGATAAGTGAGCTTAAATGGGCTCTGAACCAGTGTGAGGGGCCGACTTCAAACTTCCAGCTTCAAAAATGAAACCGAAGAACAATAACAATGGCATCGTTATCATCATCTATTGGCATAGATAATTCATACTCTCGCCTTTGATCGCTCCTCCAACTATCTTAGAGCCGCCTAATCTTATTCCATGAGCCAAGAGACGATACCATTCCACCGCCGTGATACTTAAGTAGTTCTACTCTTGCACATCTAAGGTCAAAATTCCTTCTGCGGCGGGCTTTCATCACCAAATTCGGCCAACATACCCCTCACACTGCGAAAGAAGCTAAATCGCTCCACGGTGACACTAAAACCATAAAACACACGTGCAATTCAATCCAACAAGGAACGCCGTCTTTTTGGAGTTGTCTCCTCTTCATTGGAAGTTGATACAATAACAAAATCATGGACCACCCTCTGCAGCGGCAGCAACAACAGGAAGAGGACGCGTCGTTATTTGCCTCGCCTTTCTCGCCCTTAGAACAACAGCACCAGCGGTCGACACCGATACCAAACACTGCATATTATACACGAGGAGAGAACCAGCAAACTGTATTGGGTGGCATGGCGCAAACAAATACTGAAGGGCAGCAACAACAGCAAATGACTTCACATCAAATATCTCAACAGCAGCAGCAGCAGCAGCCACAACACCACACTTTACAACATGCCAATACCATGCCATATCCAGTCAACAATATCACCACTAATACTGAAAGCACCGTCAATAGCAACAACACTGCAGCACCAATCATTGGACCTCGTGGCAAATGTGATCAAGTCATCTACGAAGCCATGACCAAGGCATGTGAAATTGTCGTACGTGGACGATGCACCCAATTGGATTTGAATGAGCGGAGAATCATGTTCCAACAACAACAACAGGGTGGAGTTACTGCAAGAGGCTACAGTGATGGAATGATTCCACCTTCCACAGCGAATAATAGCAACAGCAGCAGCAGTAGTCGATTTAACATTCAAGTGGAAGAGGTACCATCTGTCCGATCCATATTGCAAACTTGGAAACGAGCATTGAACATTCCACTGCGATTGGATATCTTTTATGAATATACAGATGATACTACCAATGGTAGTGGGGTACAGCGTGAATTATTGGAACGATGGTGTATTGATTACAAGAATGTCAATGTAGTGCCCTTGGCGTCATCATCTTCTTCCAAGGTCATGACTGGTGCAACAAAGTCATCTTCTTCTTTGATGAACAACAATATCAATAGTAGTGTGTCACAATTGAGACTTGTTTGTAAGAGGATAGTGGTATTGTTGCGTAACCTCCATTGTGCTACGCGACTGTTACCAGCGTATCGATTGCAATCCCTCATTGACAATGGGGGTGGTGGTGGTGGTGATGGAGTTCTCGGAATGATTCCCAACAATACTAACAACGGTGGTAGTAGTGGGATTATTGGATATTCCATTTATGCATCCGACTATGAACCGAATGGACCAACATTACCATCTCCATCGTTTACGCAGCAAGCGTTTCCATCGGTAAAGACACCATTTGGAAATCTGGGTGTTAGTGTCATGTATGATGCAACGTTGAATCCTCATCAGATGGTGGAAGGTTTGGTGGATAGATTACGGAGTGAGGAGGATGATGTTTGGGCTCAACAACAGCAGCAGCAACAACAACAACAGTGGCAGGAGGGTGTAGGAGAGGGGCAACAGCAATTTGTCACTGCTCATAATGATGATTCAGCCTTGAGAAGTAGTATTCCAATACCTGTCCCTCCAGAGACAATACCGACACCTGGCCAAAGTAGTCAACTACATAATAGTGCAGTGGGAAGAGGGGACGGTAAAAGGGAATTTGGATCTTGTCCACCTACACTCTTGAGGGGAAGGAGTAGATCTTCCTCACTGAGTGGTGCTGCTAGTGCCGGGGGGGGACGGTCTCGTGCGGTATCAGATTTGATCATTACAGATTATCACGCCTCACCAGCGATGAGACCCAAGGCATCCCCCGCTATTGGTAGCATCGCGGGTGGTGGTAATGAAAAGCGTATAATGAGTGGTCTCTCTTTGGCAATGATGGCAGATGAGAATTCGCAACAGCAACAACAACAACAATACCCCAATACTGCTGGTGGAATGCCACTTACTCCGGATGAATATTCAGAGCAAGACGATTCTGTAATGCAACACCCCTGGGGATCACTTGCCACGAGGGCGGCATTTCATAACCCACCTCCGACGTATGAGTCTCCTGGCGTCACAGATGATACTGATCCTGCCGGGGGAGTAACAAACAACTTCTTTCAATATCACGGTGGCTACGGCTATGGTTACAATGGATCACAGGTACAGTTGAACTCGGAAGATCCACAATCTCCTTTTCCTCCCGTGGGCAGTGCTGGGTCACGAGCTAATGATGGTTTGAGTATGAGCCCTAGCCCATTAATGAGTACTCCGCCGCCTCACTATTCCTCGTGGATGAAACGGAGACAATCCGCTGCAGGAACTACCACTCCATCTAGCCTAAAGGAAAACTTGGGAGACACTCAAAACAGCGATCAAGGTGACAAAGATGATGACGATGCGCCACCGTTTACAAATCCTACCATGCTTCAAGCTTCGGGGACATTGAGTGCTGTGCCAACATCGCCGTCGACGCATGCTAGTAGACAGCTCGAACAGGCAAGCAGAAGCGTTGGCAACAGTCCACAGCATCCAGAGTTTCGTAACGATAGCCAAAAACGACAATCTTCTTCGTCTGTGTTACTGCCTCCAGTGACTTCGTTGGACTTACTTCAAAAATCTCCTTTTACGGCTAAAGGAGGGGGCAGGCACCGGCAGAGATGCAGACAGCCTCGCGATGCCGTTTACTCTTGGATCGTATCGCGATGAAATGTTCATGTCTTCCATACCAAAGCTTGTAGCGGCAGGATCAAAGTCTAGAACGAGTAGTTTGGCAGGATCACACTCGGGGACAAATCCATTCATGGCTTCTTTTGGACAATCATCTGCAGGAGGATATTATTCTACCGGTCCTTTTGCGAGTCGTCGTGAAATCCATGGCTGCTCTCAATTAGATGCAGCAGATGAAACGGAAGAGATGCCGTTTGCCTTGGCACTTGACGAAGACAGTCCATTTGCGAAAAGTAGTAGCAGATCCATGTTAGGCAGCACAAGGGGTGATCATAGTGGATTGGCATCATCGTCTCTGGCGGTGTCGTCGTTACATCAACGCTGTGATCAAGGTAAACCGCGACTGAAGATGTTTTCGAGATCTAGGACACGAAGCAGTGGTATCAGCAATGACGAGGAAGTAAAATCTGACAAAGACTCCACAGCAGCTGATTATTCTTCCATCAAAGATCAGCTCTCAGAGTTTCGAACTTGGCATAGCTCATCCTTGATGGTTGACAGCGCAAGCAAGTAGGTAGTATAGATGTTTTCTTGGTAATGATGTAAATAAATAATGACTATAATATGTTAACTAGATTCTATTTCTGAATTGTCGTGCGATTCTGTTTCATTTCTTTCATTTTCAACCAGTTCTTCTGGGGCCAAGTATTGCTCCTCGTCCTTTTCAACCTGCTTTGGTTGTTGCCATCGTTGTGCCAAGCCCCTCCAAATAACAGTAAAAAGAATGGATTGTAATGCGTTGCCCATGATTCTTGTTCGTAAGCCTCTTCCCAATAAACCTCTCAATCCATCCACTGCCAGTATCACACTAATTGTTTCCGCATATGTGATTCCTACATTCGTTGCGCTCAATGCTTGCTTTGTTGTCTTGATAACCCTCATGAAGTTGGCAACGGTGTCGCTTACAATTGACGACAAGAATCCAAACAAGGCGTGCCGGCCAGCTGTCCACGGAAGTAATATCTGTATAGCCTCGCTTCTGGATAGTCTATTGTATGTGTAAAACCAAGGCCAATGACTTATAAATGATGATGCCGCATTAGCAAATGACCCTGCGTAAAGCAAATGTATTTTCCCCTGTTTGAATAAGTGTTGGAGGTGTTGCGAAGTGAATGAAAGCATGTAGAATGACACTGAGTGGCTGCTGATGTGGCATCTACATACCTTTTTGACTTGAGACATGAGCTTTGCAAAACCCTTCTTGCCCTCAATCTGCATCACTGTCTTGGAAGTGTCAATTGGCATTAGAAGCTGAAGCAAAGAACGGTGTTAGATAAAATGGACTGAAGATTGATGCATAATATGCACAAGATTATCAATGCTCCTACCATACGAAACAATCCGACCACTAAAGCTGCCACAACGACTTCTCTTCCAGGACCCCAGTGCTTTGTCCACTCCAGATTTTGTATTAAATTATGCACACCATCATTGGCAGCAGTGCTCACAAACCGAGACAATGGAGCTTGGACCAAGGCAAACCCCAACCCGCTGTATAAACGTGGTATTCCACCGCTACCATACAAATGCGATAGTGCTTGAACAAAGGTTGATCCATAGCGGTATTGGTAGTTGATGACAGTCCTCAACCACATTAAGCATAAAACTTGAACAGCCCCTGCAATGGCGCCTGGGACTCCACCTCCTATTGCTTTCTTTATTGCATTTTGGACTATCTCTTTTCCCGATTTTGGAGCTGCAGCTGGTGCTTCATCTGTATGCACACTTGCTGGTGTCCTACTTGCTGGTGTTCTGCTTGCAGTGGTTGCTGGTTTCAATTTTGTACTACTGCTGCGTAGAGATGAGGTCGTAACATTTTCGTTCAACTCTGTAGCATCTGAAGCGACAGTATTGTTATTTATGACGTTGATAGAGCATAATGTCTTGTCGACGCAGGCAAGCAGCAAAACCGCAACTATCAGAAGCTGCCTCATGACGAGTGTACGTTAGAGAGTCAGTAAGATGCGGCAAGAAGATTTAAGATAGAGCTCAAGAGAGAACAAGATGATTACAATACTTAGTCGGGAGGCAAGGCAGGAAGAGATCATACGGGGTTGTGAGAATTTTCGCCATTTTGATGAAAGTGGAAGTTCATACAGTCACCAGACTTTCAGAACCGAGGTTAAAAAATATACGTAGAATCCTATCATACGTAGAAGCTAGTACAAAATTCGGTGTTCGCGTTTTATTTATTTTTGCCTACTGCTAATGACATTATATGGTGCCGCTTGCCTCTCTGCTTACCATCGTAACGGAGCCAAGAGTAAATAAGCAGGGTCCGCGTCGTTTTGTTAGATCCCATAGATCCCGTTACCATCTCGTCAGCAAACCGGTACTCAAGTTTAGCGAGTTTTTCCTAGTTCCTACGTATCGCTCGGTATGTCCAGCGTTGTCCAGAAAGCACATACAAAATGTATTGATTCCTATGTGCCGAGTCCCGCTCATTTGAATCAACTCGACGTTGCGACTGCACTCAACGCGATCGCATCAAGCAAAGCAAGTCCATCGTTTGCTCGCTTCGTTCATCGTCGTCGTCCGTCGAGTGGATCGACGCGATGATAATGGACGGGGGGATATGGCTATGTACCCATTCTCATCGGGATAGCCACGCCCAAGCAGGCGGCAGCGGTGGCGGCCGCTGTTGGGAGGGCGGAGGAGTGAATTATTTAGCCAGCAACTTCTCCTATCTAAACGACTGCATGGAGGCAGTGCCGCAGACGCAACAGTAGTAACAACACCAATACCCACATCATGATTCATTCATAATAAATTTTTAATACACACCAAGAGCAAAGTTATCAGCCATGGATTGGCCCTATGGTGGCTGCGCAGGTGTCCCTTATTCGTCATTTATTTTTTCACTTTGATTGAAGAAGGTAAGTGGGAACCCCCTTATTTTTGCATTCATTGATCCTTGCAAGTGTACGACTTATCTCCACTATTTTTGCTTGTCTCTATTCCACCCTAGGGTCTTATCCTCAGTTATCATTCAAATAATTCACATTCAACAATGCGATGATGAATATTTTTGTCCCATGGTTCATTTGTTGCTTCAGCAGGGCAACAGTATTATAATGACCCAACAAACCAGCGAAAATATCAACGTTACAGTCTGTCAATGCGACCACCACGCCGTAATAATGCAAAGACTGATGTCGCCTGAGATAAGAAGCCACAAAAGACAGATACGACTTCTGTATAAGTGTTTGGAGTTTGGAATCGATGGTGGATAAAAAGAATGGGCTTCACACACAGCAAAACAGCACTCAATCACAGCATGACATAATTTATAATTGCGTCTATTTATAGTACACCGCTGCTCTGTTCACCGTTCCAATCCCTGTGGTTGTAATGATGTTCTTTGTTGCTTTATTCTTGAGAGAGCTTTCAAAGCGGTACTGAGGTGTGACAGCTGAACTTGCTGACGAGACGGTTCCGGGACTCGATTTTTTTACTAGGTAAAATTTTGGCGGGAGCCCTCGTCGCGGACCCTGCTTATTTACTCTTGAACGGAGCGGAAGTGATGAGGCGGAAGAACAACGCTTGGATTTATCAGAGGGATCCGCTGCTGCTGTTCCTCGATTTCTTCTGGCTCCGTGTTGAGTGACTGTGTGATAGAGCGGCGAGCGGTGCTCTTCGGTGAGCTCCGTCTATGATGAAGAATCCACTGCCCTTCTTTGCCATCCGGTGCCGTGCACATTGGTGTGGTGGCATTACAGGACTGACAACAATAGTATGGTAGTCTTGATAGTATCTAATTTCCATTTATTTTGATCTTCCGATAAACGTCGCAGTTGTAGATTGCCGACCCAAGTGGAAACTCTCAACTCAGATGATTTGTCGTGCCTCGCCACTCTTCCTGCATGTGTGAGGAACTTACCATAGAGGAGGACTGTGGATGCACAGAATTATGAAGAATTATAGATGCAGATCGCCATGCAAGGGTGCACTAAGCTGCTGCTGTGGCCGCCGCTTTTGAACTGTCGAGATTTTGCAGCGGTTTGTCTAAATAATGTTTTGAAGCATCTCGAATCTGCAGCGGCAAGAGACAAGATCGTAGGAGGTAAGAAAGTTTGGAAGAAGAGACACTTAGAGAAATCTTCTCACGACCCCCGATGACTACATGAATGTCAATTCTTTTCATAAATCTGCAGCGAGAACTATGGAGACTCTCAGTATTCTGATTTGGAAGTGGGCCAACCAAACGTATGCAGTATTATTTCTTTGTCGTTTGGAGGTTGATCTAGGTTGAGGCTGCAAACTGCGAGTGAGGAATCTTCGGAGCTTACGAATTGAGACTTATTCTCATCTGATGTAACTTGAGTGAGTCTATGTTTCAGCGATCCTATCCACGAAACATTAGACAGTTGCAGCGAGGAACATCTAACAGGGGAGACTATGCATTGGGACACAAGAAGGCCAAATCATGTTTAGTAGGGCATGCCTTCCAATAATTTATCTTAATCAATCATAGCGCTGGCGCTTTAATACTTTGATGTTATTATTTGTATGCTTGTTGTCGATATTATCAATTGTCCAGCATCCGCCTCGTCCTACGTTGTCTGAGATCAAGATAAGGTTTTGTGGCAGTAAAGTCGCCGTCTCTTACCAATCTATGATAACTTGTTCGCAGCAAGCATCTCAGTATCTTTCTGAGTATTCAATCTTGGCTTGAGCGTAAGTCGTTCTTCAACTCTTCCCAATCCTCCTCAAGCCATGATGGAGGCGTTCACTCTTGGTCGCTACAATTCTATTCTTTCTTCGGTGGGTCTGGGCAGATCTTAAATTGATGAGATCCCATGCCATCAAACTGAGCTATCATCTTCCTCAAGCAACACTTCTCCACGCCTCTGGCGTTTCACACCTGCGCAACTGCCAAATGGTTTGTGCTAGAAATATCGCGGCTCTTCCTCAACACACATTCAGACAATAACAATAAGTTCTTGATGAAGTCCGCGACTCCAAGCCACATCATTAACTTTCATGCTTAACTTCTCCGTTTTCAACGTCCATATCATTTCACTGCAGCGAATGTCATGCTATTCTCTTGTTGTAGATATTATTTGCGTCTTGTTGTTGAGTCAATCATCTCAATCTCACAACTCAAATCCACACCACCAATCAAAAAGGTGTAGTGGCGAAGTATGTAACCGTATCCTCCCTTGATGTTATTGCAGTCGTATCCATAGCATTCATGAGAGAGAAGGCAAGGACTAGGTGCTTTGGCTGTGATTTATGTAATTCAATTTGTCCAATGTTTCCGAGACTCCACTCTCACGTCCTAACTCCGATCCCGATAGAGTACAACACACGGGGGAGGTGCCGCCAACGATAGAATCGCATAGTTACTTCGGTATTCAGTTGTTTGATGTTGATAGTAAATGTTGGATGTGACTTCATGAAACTGTCATCCAATGGTGGCGTGATCTCTTGTGATACGGGCGGTTGATGTTGCGGCTGTGCATTCCGTGTCGATCCGGATGGGTAGGCATGAATCTTCCACGATGCCGTCTTCTTATTGCAGCAGGGACATACCATCTTGAATCTCACTGAGCGAGTAGCCTGCGCTGCAACGAAGCATTGGAAGCAGAGCTTATGTCCACATCCATCTAGCTCGGCGTAGGATGACTCATTTAAATCATCATTACAATCATCACACCTCGTCTCAGGTGCGTTTACAAAGGGTTGATCGGTCCTGGATCTCTTCGACCCACCACGGCCACGAGAGCTACGACCGTCGGTCATTTCGATAGTAGAGGAGTCAAAGAGGGTGCCTACTGGTTGCTGGTGTCTATGGAGGCACCATACTCGTCACTACGATAACATGCGGCGGAGGGCAAAGACATGAAAAGTAGGCAAAAATAAATAAAAGGTGGACACCGAATTTTGTACCAGAGCCTACGTATGACTAGCTTTCTACGTAAATTATTTAAACCTAAGTTTTGAAAGTCTGGTGACTGGATGAAAGTAGAAAATGAGAGATGATGACGTCGGTGGTGTGGCCCGCCAAAAAACCTTCATTGCGATGACATAAAGAAACCATCTCCATCCGCTCTCCGCTCCGTCCTACAACATGCGGGTCGCAGAATCGATAACATCCTTCATCGTAGGCGGGCACAACGGAGGCGCTTCATACGCCTATCATCCATAGATCATAGCCAGCCGGTGCCTTCGTAGCAAAATGGCCGACGCGACACCTCTCATCGATTCTTGGATAGACAATGCTGAGAACACGAAGCAAGGAAGAAAATTCTTCGGTTGTTGTTGCGATTCGAGGAGGGCAGTTATCGTGGTCAACACTTTGGATATAATACTATGTGTTGCTTGCTACATTTCGTTCGCTTTCCAAGCAGAATTCACTGGGATGCAAATATCGGTATGGGTCGTGAACCAGATTTGGAACGTCACACTAATCTTGGGAGCTGTCTATTACAGCGACATTATTGCCATTATGGGCGTGATGTGGCAGCTATTCAAATTGATGTCCGATATTTATATCTTCGTCGCTTATCATCAGGAAGGAGTGGTGACTCCTAGCATTGTCTATATTTCCTTTGCAATCCCTCTAATAATATGCACGATTTATGCAAACTCCTTGTTTGCATATGAGGTGAGAAACGACATCATGTCGAAAGCTACGTACAAAAGAAGAGAAAGATATTCTTGTTGTTGCGCCTGATTATGCATAAACTATTGCAGCACGGCTCGCTCCGCAATTTGCTAAGATCATGTAGGTAGACTAAGACTCTGTAGGTAGTGACTGATTATTAGGTTGCTTTAGTTTATCTATGTAAAATGTGAACAGAAGTGCTATTATCGACTTCAAATTTGATACTCCTACTCATTTACTCGGGAAAAATAATTACATTCCAATCGATGCTTGCTCTACAACTCCTAGTCCAAGAAGGTCAAGCAAACGACACGCTGACATGATGACTCCAGCCAGGATCACGAACAACTTCCTTCTCCAAACTGGAGAGTCAAGCGTACATCTTGTTAATGCAAGACTGTCCAATAGCTCCCTTTCATGACTAAACAAATCCCAATCCAAGGCAGACAGGGTATCTGACGCTTGCTTTTTCGAGCGACATCCGACAAGAGGAATAACATTGTGTGATCGGCACCAGTTCAAAGCTACTTGTGCCATTGATGCGTTGTGCTTTGCTGCAATTAGTCGCAGTGCTTCTCTCAATGCTTTCAAATCGCTCCATTGAATCCTCATCATCTTGGCAGGCTTATTGTGACTGAATTTAACTTCGTCCATGTTGTCTGTCAATAGCCCTTGGCCAAGACTGTTGTATGCAATTATTGAAACTCCAAGTTCATCGCAGCATTGTTGCATCTCTTTTAGAGCAGGGCTGTTGTAGTCTAAAAGACTAAAGTGTACTTGGTTGACGATAACAGGTATGCCAAACTTTTCTCCAGCTGCAACTGCTCGTCTCACTTCATCAGCAGAGCAATTGCTCAATCCTAGTGCATCTAGCAAACCTTTTCGTTTGCAAGATGCTGCTGCTTCGACCCAGAACTCAACTGATCGAAAACAGATGCATTGGGCTGTGTAAGAAGTATATAGGAGCTTTGCTAATACCCATCCGCTCATTTGATGCACGTAGAGCACTCTCGAAATGAGCATGAGTATAACGCCAGGGTGATGGAAGAAACTTGGACATGAAGATAGCTTCGTTGTTGTCTTCTGATGCAGGCTCTTTCTGTCGCAATCGACCTAGCCTCTTCTCACTAGTACCTCCACCATATCCCTCTGCAGTATCAAATAGCACTACTCCTTTGGAACGGAATGTTGAATAGATATCTCTTGCCTCGCTTTCTGATAGTACACCACGAGATCCATTGATGATGTTGTTGTCGATTGGCGTAGTTCCCCATTGCAAAGTTCCGAGTGCCATCAGAGGCGGTGATTCTTTGAATGTGGATGGGAAGTGACGTTGAAAGAGTGTATCTGTTGCGTAGCTGTTCATGATGTGTGTTTGCTTTGATTTGTTTGGAAACAATGATTCTATGAGAGCTATGATGCATCATTAATGTGCATGCAGCCATCGATCCGAAGGTTGGAGGGGTTCGGGTCTCTGCTCGGGTGGTATCTTTGGGTCGTCTGGTCTTGACTAAATTGTAGAGGGGTATCTGTTGGTCATGTAACTGTTGTTCTGAGATATCATAATAATTTTGGGGGATAATAGTTTTCTATCTATTACACACCAGGGGTGCCAACCCCTTCCTCGCATCTGGCGAAAATCAAAATTATGTTGCAAAAGATCACTTCCATTGGCATATTTATGATAGCATATGAGTACTAACAAAACTGCTCCTGCAATAATGAAACACTCCAAAGCTTCCATCTTATCAGTAGCTCTCATAGCCGGGCTGGCTACAGTCAATGCCGCCGAGCCTCTCGAAAGGGACTTTAAATACAAAGACGCACTGAAATATTACCATACCGAAACGGCAGCACTACTGAAACAATCGCTACTCTCCGCAGGCTTCGCGATCGATGAGACAAATGAAGTCGATGACATTTATTTGGATTTTGCCTCACGAGCATTGAACGCAGAGAAGGAGCGGATTGAACGTATCCGTGATGCTTTGGTATCTCAAACTTGTTCGGAAGGAGATGGGCAGTGCACTCCTCCCGCCGCCAAGAAGAAGATCGACAAGTCCAAGTATTCACCCGGCTTTGGCCATTTCCTCACTCACGATTTGGAGCCTGGACAAGCAGAACTCATGAGGTGGGAGCACGATGGATCGATAGTTCAAGATTACGCTGTTCGTGTAGGATTGCCCCCCGATCTTGTCCCTACTATCAAAACGTACGTGAAAGATATGGGATTGTTGGATATCATGACCAACATGTTGTATGATGATCCACTATCACCAGGTGATGCCAAATGGTTCACTTTCCAATCTCCGTATCAAAAGCAAAGTCTTGCCGAGGGCAGTAGCACTGATGAATTACGTAACTTTACATGGAACGTAGAACGTCCTGATAAGAAATGGAAGAGCGATATGCATTGGTTTAACACTGCAGATGAATTATCTCACGAAGAGGGATTACGAGTATTGGCCAAGGGAGGATTTGACCAAGTTCTGGCAGGTATTGGTGAGAAGATGGGATTGGATTCTTTGAATATAGACAGCTTCGGTTTTGTCGCAGTTACGAATTGTGATCGTGGCTTTATCCATACAGATTGGGAAGATGTGGATGGTAGGGCGTTTAATTTCCTTGTTGGGATAGAATCACCAGATCAAGGTGGGCCAGAACTGATTGTTGAGGGCGATTTTAAGGGAGAAATCTACTATGGTTCTAACGCAGGTATATTAGTGGGAGATGGTACTCGACATGGAACAAGAGAGTGTGACCATCGTGCGTATCGTGGAGTACGCATTGCTTGTTCAATCTACTTGTCAGACGTGACCGAAGATAATTTGGAAACATTAGCGGGCGACACGACCTCGATCTTTCCACCCACCGGGAAAACAGCCGCCGATTGGGTGTGGACCCAAGGAGGACGACATTGGAGCAAGAAGGGCGGACGTAGCTTGGTGGATGATGTAGGACGTAAACCTTTCAATGTGGAGGATGAGATGGAGGGATGCAAGAAGCATTTGTGCATTCGAGATGATGATGAAGGCAGGTATAGAAATTCATGTATGAAGACTTGCAATGTGTTTATGAATGACGAAGATTACAAGCCTGGAACAGAAAGGCGTGAGGTTTATGGCTACTAGTTTCTTTCGTTGTGTCACTCTGCGTAGGTGCTCGTAATTGTTTTTAGGATAACATTACAGTTTACACATCAATACAGCTTCGCCATGTATGCGTCTAAGGATACTTCTGATTTCTGATGGAAGAGAACTCGGCTGACAGCAGAACTCTGTTAGACTCCGCTTCTCCCATGACCCGAAGCCCGATTTTCAGTCGGTGATCTCTCACAAAAATTGAACTAACATAACCAACAATACAAACAAAGTATCGAAGAGAAAATAATAACAACAAACACGTAGAAAATGATGCGAGGCTTGGTCGAAGTATCGAGGAAGACAGTCCAGCAAATGGCTGGTGGATGTCCTGCATTTGGAAGCGGATGCAGCAGCAGAATCCCAGCTAGTCGAGGTGTAGTAACGAAAGCTACATCAATTCCTAAGAAAATATGGACTGCGGAGGAAGTAAAACAAGAGAAGGCTTTCCGCGATGAGTTCTACAAGTATTGGGAGACATCTATGATGTAATAATTTCTGAATGCGCTTACTGATAGAGAACTAAAATAGAAGTTGATCAAATACACTACATTTTCTTTACAAAATCGTATCAGTAGTACAGCAACAGTTATTCGGTGGTTGAGTTTTTCTTCAATCCTTCATATTGATCCGGTCTATTTGGGTTTGTTTGATGCTGTCCTGCAGCCTGTGCTTGTGCTTGAGCTTGCGCTTGCGCCATCAAATTAGCGTTAACAATCGCATTAAGATGATGTGCTGGTATTTGTTGCCCTTGTGGTGCACTACCATAGTCAGTAAAGCTTGCGCTCTGAAAGTATGGAAGCGAGTTTCCAAGAGACATAGGGTTGCCCTGCCCAACATAACTCCCATGCATTGAAGAATTTGAAAGCTGCCTCTGAAGTTGTGGTGCGTCTTGGCTCGCTGCTTGAGCTGCCATTCCTCCTTGTTGAGACGTATCCGAGTAATCCTCCAATTGTTGTGCAAGAAGACTGGTCGCAGCGCCACCAATGCCACCACCACCACCATTATACTGAGAGTTCATATCGGCGATTTGTTCTTGTAAACCCAATGTGTGAAGAAGATTGTTTCCTGGATAATTCATACCTCCAGGTGCCACATAATTTCCATAATTTCGAGTTGGTGATGGAAGATTGTTCAAACTTCCCACCGAAGAGTTAGAATGTTGTCTTCGAAGCGCACTCAAAAGGAAATCGTTGCCCCCTGGAACCACACCTGGACGTTGTAGAGCATACCCAAGCTCACTTTCCAAGTTCGGATGATAACTTGGGGCCCCGTTATAATAGGCTCCAGAAAAGCTCTGCGCACCCATAGCTTGAGGAGGAGGGGGCACATGAGGCATTGGAATGAAAAAAGATTCGTTCCCGTCATGGAGTTGTGGCTGTTGCTGTGACGCCGCATTCACAAAATTGTCGCTAAGACGTCTTCCGGCGAAGTTTTGGTAGGAACCCGCTAGCTGCTGATAGGAGCTCGCTAGTTGATTATATGACATGGGAATCCCTACACCTGCAGCATTCCCAAAGCTTGCAGAATGAGGGAACCCTTGCATCCCATTAAACAAGGATGGAGGTGGCGAGTTTTGTCCAAGAGAACTTGGTTGCCGACCAAGTGACATTGCATCTGCCATGGCGGCCATTTGAGACGTTATTGACAGAGCAGGAGATTGTGGTTCTAGCTTCAGCGAGTTTCTCATTGGGGTTCCGTAAATATCCAGAGTTCTTGCTGGCAAGAGATATGGGTTTTCCGCCGCCGCTGCTTCTGGTACAGATTGTTGTGTGGGTATGCTAGATCGACGGGAACCCTTCTTTTGGACTACCATTAGCTTCCTTCTTGGTATCGATGGATCCCACGGTTGCACCCATGATATATCGTAAGGCTTTGGTGTTATCTTCGTACCATCCTTTGCTACTTCAATTTTACTGCGATACGACTTGCTTCCACTCAAAAACGGATGCATAGATGCCTGGAATGCAGTGTATCGCTTCCAGGGATCTGGATCTAATAATCCTTTCAAAAAGTGAACAAAAAGGCCTAGCTCTTCCTTCTCCTTCTTTGTCTTGCCCGACCCGTGATGCATGACTATATCCTCGAGCTTTTTCTTCTTGAAATACCTGCTTGTTGGCTGCTGCTCTAACTTGTGGGCACCTCCCTTCGACTGTTTTTCCTCTTCGCTGAGATAATTGATGTACTCTTGACGAGTTCTGAACTCCCACTTGGTACGATGGGGAGTTCCTTCCTTCATTGAAACATCCAAATCTGAAGAGTTAGATGAAGATCTAGAAGTCGATGATTTGAAGAACTTTTTTGATTTGCTGCCTTGCTCCAGCATCCATCCAGGCAGATTCCCAATCATTTCTAGAATTCTACCCACCTGGTCGTGCTCGTGCACGCCAGGAAGGATGGGTAACCCCAAAAATAGCTCCGCAGCTACACACCCTAGTGACCACATGTCAATGGCTGAATCGTAAGGCAACCCAACGAGAACTTCTGGACTCCGATAGAACCGAGATTGGATGTAAGTATGAGTAGTTTGTCCCTCGAAGCATGCTGAACCGAAATCAATCAGTTTGATCCATTGCTCCTCTTCCGCTGCGGCAGGGTCGGCTTCTTCGCCATCGGCCTCGTTATTTTTATCATTCTTGGCATCCCCAGTTTCATTAAGACTACTACTTTTGGCAATCATCTCGTCAATTGCGTCGTTCCGCACCATCAACATATTCTCTGGCTTCAGGTCACAGTGCACTACGTTCTTCTTCCCCAGTAACTTAATCCCATCAATTGCTTGTCGTAGTAGTGTTTTTACCACACCAAGTGGTAACCCTCGGAACTGTCGTTTCTTCAGTAATTCGTAGAGGTTGGACCCTAACATTTCAAACACGAGGCACAGATGCGATTGATGCATAAAATAGTACATCAGGCGAATAATGGCGTCCCCGTTTCCACCTGAGAAAGCGGTGCCGTCAGCAGTGGACATGCTCCCAGAATATGACAAGTCCTTGGAGTTTGACATCGTATTGCTATCAAGCGTAGATGACATTGCTGATGCGTCACCATCATCTTTTTCACTGGAACCAATTCCAATAGTACTCAACTTTCTGAAGACATCAATTTCTACAGCTGCTTGTCTTGTGTAAGCGGGCTTGTTCTTGACAATTTTGACAGCCACATTTTGACCAGTTTTAGTTTCAACGCAATGGAAAACTTGTGCAAATGTCCCTTGTCCTAATAAGGACATGACTTCATATTCGACTATTTCACCATCATCGTTTCCTTTTCCCTTGGTTTCGTCGGACGAAGCGTTTGGTGCCGGTGGATGAGAATGCATACTTTTCCGTGGAATGTGAAAAATATCACCTTTATGAACTAGGAGATTGCCTTCTACATTGTCTAATCCACCATTAGCGGCGGGTTTGGACGGGTTGGTAAGGACCGGACCACGCTCTTTTTCCTCCTTGGAGTCTTGCGGGGCAGCAGGTGCTGGAACATCCCCGGTGTTTTGTTCCGTCTGTTGAGAGTGGGAGTTGCCCATTTCTAACGCTGCACTCATGAGACCTTTCTCCGCTGCTTGATTTTGCGCTACCTTTGCTGGCCTCGGCTTCTTATCTTCGTTAGATAGTTCGTCCTCCTCCTCAAGGACGGAATTCATTTTCCCTCCCAAACTGGATGAAAGAGCCGCATTGTATCCCCCTCCACCGTTCACTAATTGGCTAGGGTGCAACGGTACAGTTGGAGAGACACGCTTCTTCCCGTTTATTATTTCTCCCGGGGCAAACATAAGAAGATTATCATTCATTGCGGCCGCATTCATACCAATTTGGTTTGGCAGGGCTCCCGCTACCGCGTTCCCATTCGCATCCACCAATTGTGATAAACTCGATTCACTAACCATATTAGTTGGCTGCTGAGCTGCTGAAAGTTGAGAATTGAGTGCATCAATAAGTCCGTTGCTTGTGGTGTTGATAACATTGGCACTTGCAACACTCATTCCAGGACCTCCTCCCATACCTATCCCATTATTCCCTACGAAAGCGTTTGGATTGTTCGCGAGAGCCTGTAGTAATTGCTGTGAGCCGACAGTGCCTGGAACCAACGAGGGGTACCCTTGACCTGCCATGGCATTAGGAGGAGGCATCATTTGATTTTGTTGCTGACCATTCTGCTGTGCCTGTGCCTGCAAAGTTTGTTGAAGCATTTGGTTTTGCTGCTGCAACATCATCAATTGCATTAGCTGGCTGCTATTCAGCTGATTTGGCTGATGGTAGTTGGAAGGCAGTTGTTGCTGCTGCTGCTGCTGTTGATGCTGATGTTGCTGCTGCATCTGTTGTTGTTGTTGCTGCATCTGTTGCTGCATCTGCATCTGCTGTTGTAACGCGGTCATTTGCATTTGTTGCTGCATCTGATTTTGCATTTGTACCGAAGATTGCAGCCCCCCACCGCCCATATTCCCATACATCCTCATATCATTAGGCATCTGGACCGCAGCAACTCCGTGACTTCCATGATCTGCATACTCTGCCTTTGCAACCTTCATGGTCCGGTCATATATGAGGGAGGAATTGTTGGCTTCATCCGAGGACTGCTGGTGCTGCATGCCCTGTAGATTTTGATTTGAAGATCCAGTGATGGCATGGGAATCTTTCTGTTGGCTCATGTTGAGATATTGTGATGGATGGGCACTGAAAACAATATGCTACCTTGACGAATACAGCTCTCTGTACGGATAGATGTCAAATAAAGATTGAAGCAGGAAGGGGCGCTGCGATAGATGTGCAGGGTGCAGGAGGTAATCGTCCGATCTGTTGGACTGCTTCAGGAGCTTGGCTCTGAGCTGGATGATGGGTGGCGTGGCGTCGATCCACAGCTGCTCAACAGGTGACAATCTAGATCGTGAAAGATCAAGTTCAACGCCGATGTCGACATTGGAATTGTACTCATGCAAAAGCATCACAACTGCAGAATGACGTCACAAGATCCTGTAATATCTAAGACGCGAAAGTATTAGTGTAAGGTTAACTTTCACTGATGTTTAGATAAGTATTATAAAGTAATAGTTATGCTATCTCTCGGTCTTCGTTGTTTGGCACTCTGGGCAATACCATTTGCCTTTAGGAATGTCAGACAGGCTTTATACAGTGAATATGAAAGGCGCTTGGGCAGCCATCGCACAAAATCAAATCCCCTCCATCGTCGCAAACTTCACAGTAATCTGAGTGACCACTCAGCTCCCATTGATTTTTCTTTTCAAGATATCGCTCTCGTTCATCACCCCATTTGTACCGGGAGTAATAGTGAATGAGGCACCTACATGGTGTTGTACCTACCGCTTTTGCTATTTTTGGCCATTGCTTGTCGTGTTCGTCAATTGCTTCATTTAATGCAACACGTTCAGTCTGAGTTAGAGGTTCTCCTTCTAGGAGAGCGTGGTCTTGTATCATGGCGTTAGTTGTCTCCTTTTCATTTTCGAACTTTTGTTCTGCCTCTGACACCTTGTAATTAGATTGATGCAATGTCGTCATCCCATGTGCTTTCTGGAAAGGTTTCAATGAATTCATGTATTGATCTATACTTTCTCCTTGGCTTGCTGCATTTTCAGCAAGGGACCTGCTCCAAATCTGATGAAAGTCAGCAGAGTCTGTTCCATGTGTAGAGCCGTCTTGTTCATCCTTCTCTTCTAGCGAGGCAGTTGCTGCTCCGTCTGTTTCTTTGCCAGTCTCCAAATGTTGCTCCTTCATTGCACGTTCTTTTTCCCAGGTATCCGACGTTGGAAGGGCTGCTTTGGAGACTTGATATTGCCTTCCAACGCGTGACATTGTCCTCTGTACAATATTTCCCTCGCCATGATTCTTCTTCCGTGTCTGGCGTCGATTGCGACGGAGGTTGCTGTTGCATGAGCTATGTCCATCTATGCCAATGCTACGCAATTGTCTCGTATTTAGTGAGTTGGAAGCAGCTCGCTCGGCAGCAAGCCAAGGAGCAAGCACTTTGATGTAACAAGGTGCTCCCTTTTTCTTTCTCTTCGCGGACAGTTTCGTTGGTAGTGTGATTCTTACAAGAAGGCCACCGCTTACATTGCTCTTGTGAGGTGCAGCGTCGTCTTGTGTATCAAATGACCTGGCAGAACTCGATACGCTTTGCACAGAACTGTTGGTGGAGGACGCTTTTTTCTTCGCAATATTGTTGCCAGTAAGAAGATCATCGCCAGTCTCTGTCTTTGATTTCTTTCCTTGTCTGGGTAGCTCAACATATTGATCTCTTCTTGGCCATCGAATGAGTAACTGATCGCCGGCTGCTGCTTCATCAGGTAACTCAACAATACAAGACGGCTGGTACATGTCTTGTGTATGCGACGAGTATTCTAAATCTCTTACAACCGTATCGGTCGGTCTACTTACCAATCGGGCGGCGGCGGTAGATGTGCTTGGTTCACTGTATGTCGAAGAGCGACTTCTCTTAAGAGGTTTGCTGGAGGAGGTAGTGGAAATTCCTTCGGGGCTTGTATCATCGTAGCCATTGCCGCCTGTCTTGTGAGCGGCTGATACATTCAAGGATGGAGACTTCGCCATCTTCTCATCGTCATCTTGCTTCATCGCACCAAGCTGTTCTTCGGCGGCATGTTCCGTTTTGGTGGCAATGTCATTGTCATCCATGATGACATTATTTAGATAGTGCGAATTGTGCGTGCTCTTTAGCTAGAGCTGGAATGCGGCGCGCGCAATTTTTTGGTGAAGCTAAATTGATGCCTGTTTCACCTCCGCTCCTCTATTGTAGTTTCAGGCTGGAGAAATAAATGATGTGGATGAGATAGAAGTGAGTGTTTGTATTGTGGGTGACTGTGGGTAGACAGCTGCATCATAAAGTATTACTACACTGCCCTTGCCCATGGCATGGTGAACTAGTATTCATTGAAATATAGACGAGTCTTGTTTGAACACTCACACATGAGAGTAAGAGCACAACTGCAGATGAAATATGTAGGTGAAGAATTGCCACAGCTGAGAGGCAATATTTAATGATGATTACAGATGCAGCCAAGGTTTCTTTAGTGTATGCTCCTGGTTCTCTTTTCGTTGTTGGTGATCTGTACTCAGCAGCGTTTGCAAGGGTCGTCCAACATAAACACAAACATAACAACAACACAACATGCCTACCATTTAATGCTAGTAATTTTTCATGCAAAGAGAATCACATTCATGTTAGTGGAAACACTATTTATTTATTTACATAGTTCATAGTTATGTACCACTTACTAAATCACGTACACCACAGAAAAATGACGAAGTACAGACGTACATGAAAACTTGTGCATAGGATTAGTACAAGTACAAGAAAAATCGCAACTCAAGTAAGTGGTAAGTGAAAGATGGCACAATACAATAGCATACCAGTAGAGCATAACAAGAGGTGGCAACAATCACAATCATAACAAAGGCAGCAACATCCTTCAAAGATGCATCAGCTCCTCTATCTTCCTCATTAGTCCCTTATAGTCTGAATCTGAAAGCAAGGGGTAGTATACTTCATCGAATTTAGAATGTTTGCAACAAAAATATTTTTGTAAACTTTGTAAACAAAACAGCAAACGAAACAGTGATGAAACACAAATTGCTCCATACAGCGTTGCCTATGAATGTCATACGCCAGAATCATTCTACGTCCTGATTGTTTAGAAGAAGATATGTGTGGTGAGAGAAGTTATATTACTTTTACGTTATTCTCTATTTGATAGCTGTAGCCGTTACATAATTATATCTGAGTCGCTATAGTACACATTGATTGTTGTGGATTGACAACATGGATGCGGCACCCTCAAGGAGAACATATTGTTATATCAGAACAAAGTCGTCTTCGTCATCAGTTTCTTCTTCCTCTTTTATCTCCTCGTTTCCCACTGAAAAATCATCCAAACCATCATCATCATTGTCCACCATATCCTTCATAGCTGAGGTCACTCCATCTTCATAATTTGGAGTCTTTTCTGCAACAGTGATTATCTCAGGCAATTGATTTGGACGGCAATGATCATTTGCTAAAGCATCAAGCAAAGATGTGAACTGGCAAAAGTCTGAATAATCCTTCAAATAAAACCCAAGGGCACAACTGGTATCAAGGCCAGATAGCGGTATTGCCCTATCATGATTGAAGTGAGATGCATTTGCTGATAAATGAAGTGACTGAAGATATGTTTCAGTAATTTGAGCATCCCACTGATATTTTGGGTCGTCGCTGATATTGCCTGTCTCAATCAGAGTTTGGGTTCCTCGTGGTGCCATCTGCACAGTGTGTGGATCCAATCCGTACCATCCTCCACAGTCTTGATCATTTCCAGGGTCAACTGCATCAGCACCGTAGAACCAAAGGGCATGCCTTGGTGTACCTCCTAGCATTCCAACAGATTGAGGGAAAGACATTAATTTCGCAAGCGTACTTCCATACTTTGATGAATCAATCTTCTGAATTCCAAGGCGCAGTGGAAGAAGCAACAGAAGTGAAGTGTCCCATGCAACATCTTTCTCTGCCCTGTTACTCCCATTCCTAGGTGATGATTGACTGGCTGTATCATTTGCAAGATGGGCGCGCAATGGGTCATTGATTTCATTCGTTTGTGGTGTGGAAAGAGGATGTGAACTTTCTGTGGCTTCAGCGTCCGACTGATTCTGGCTTGTGCATTTTGTCATTAGACTCGTTATTGCATCCAAATAAATACACCCCTCCGTGGCGATGTGTACTCTAAACATATCACATGATAACGAATTGCTCTGTGATGAACGTGTACCATCCTCAGGATGTTGTATTGTTTGTGGTACTAGCTTCTTCGCCAATTCTTCCCTCATCTCACAATGAATTTCATTCAATTCTCTCAGTACATGACATGCTGTGGTGGGTCCATACCATTCTCCTGGCAGCACTCCAAGACCTAATCCTGCAGCCACCATTTGATGCAATGAGTACCAATGGTTGTTTATTCCACCCTTCCCATACTCCTCTGAACAGTCATCGTCTCCAGGATTCTCATTGATATCAATGTGGCCAGGAAAGTCAGCGAACCATCTAGCAATCCGTTCTACTTCCCAAGAATCCTCCGCCTTTTTATTCCGTTTCCAACTCGGCAATCTATTATTATTTGATAGCGTTGAATGCACTGTCTTCGATGATGTTGGAGTGAAATGCCTCCTCACCGCCTGTGCAAACAACATCTGAGCACTCCGTAGCATGCATCCCCATCCGGCATCAGTTTTCATCCCCTCGCCACCCCCCGCTCCACTAAATCCTCCCCCATGAGTTAGATTCCCCACGAAAGATTGTACTGGGGGACGGTACGGCCGCAATGGTACCACGAGATCGTTGCGGTATGTAAACCAATAAAGCGATTTTTGGAAGGAACGCATCGTTACATGATCGGCGCGTAGAAACGAATAGCCTAGACAATAAGCGGTGGTGATGCTGCTACCAGCAGCTGTATTGTTGGGATCATGATCGTGCTGTGCAGGGTGGTAGCTGCTAGAGATACCATCGTTGTCATCGTCATCGGAATCGACATCGCTGTCATCTCGAGAATCGTCATGAACTACAGCAGTATTTTTCGCCCCATTGTTCAGGTGAAGATTGTCCAACTCGAGCATTCCCTCCGTTGTGGGACAGTGCGCAATTTCATCGTCGTCTGGGGGAGCCATTGTTCATTTCTTGCCAACGATTATTGCCCCACCCCATCATTCATTCTCTGCAGCAGGCAGCATAGTGAGTTAGTGTGGTTTGAAGCAACCAACTCAACGTGGTTTCTTCAAATTTTTGAAGAAGACACCGAAGACACACATCTTAAAAGATGAGAACGCTAACGTATCAGAAGCCAAAGCTGCTCTTTATCAGCAATGCAGTCGGTGCGTTTGCATAAAACAAAGAGCATACACTCAAGGTCATGCCGACCATTCACACCATATCTGCAATAATATTGCTATACGTTGTAGCCGCAGCAGATTTCGTAGCCTCATTCCAGATAACTACAACGAGAAGTTCATACAACTTGCGATGGGCAAGTGCTGTCAATGAAGCAATGCACTCGTCTAGTGAAGAGGAAACCGATGACGCCAAACCGATACAGCTGCCAGCCTTTTCACCTGTGTCTTGGTTGCGTCAAGAAGCTTGGGCTTCCATGTCACGCCATGAAAAGGAGACATTTCTTGAGCATATTACCTCAGGAAACTTCCAAAGCGACCGACAAGATGTACACGAGCGCTACTATGCAACTCCAACGCGTTTCAGTCAAGATGACATTGACTTCGGCAATGGCGTAGATAGAGTTGTGCTTGGACGCGGTCCAAGAAGAGTACTTATTCTTTCAGGAATACATGGTAATGAGCCTTGTGGAGTTGAGGCTGTCAAAATGATACTTCAAAAGAGAAAACTCTTTTCTGGCAACAATGCAAATGTCACGTCCGAAGAACTATCACAGGAAGAAAATTGGATTGATAAACTTGAGATGCTCTTTGACAGCTTGACAATCGAGTTTATGTTGGGCAATCCGGCTGCTTTACGCCAGAACAGGCGTTTTATCCAACGCAATCTAAATAGGTTATTTGACATCAATACATTATGCGATAGTGACCTGGCAGATCAAGAAGGCTACAGGTATGAGCTGCATCGTGCTCGTCTTATTACCGAAAGCATACGACATGCTGATTTTGTGCTGGACATTCATTCCTGTTCTTCTGATGTGGGCTCATTTGCATTGCCTTCCTCTTTAGATTTGAGCGAGCTTCTTGCTGAACATCTTCCAGTTAAGTACGTGGTTGAATCGCTTGTTCACGCATGTCTGGATGGAGGAACGACGCTTGATGCAGCCCTGTGGAATGACGTGCCTGGTGTATGTGTCGAGTGTGGTCAGCACACGCACAAAGATGTCGGTAAGTGCTTTGCGCAGATACTCGAATAAATTCACCGCATCAGTTCTCTAACTCGTGTTAGCTATGTTTACAGTGTCGCGTGCTGCAGCAGTCATTTCTTCGTTTCTTAGGTTACAAGTTTTGCAAGAGGACGGAGCATTTGCTACACCAAGCTCCCAATCCTTAGTGAAGCCAATCACCATGGTCTGTACCAATGTAGAAAGAGTTTCGATTGGCTTTCAGTGGCTCAAAAAATTTCCTGAGTTTCACTTTGTAGCCGAGGAAGAGCCAGTATTCAGAGATGCCGAGCGTGGAGTTGTCAAATGTCCCGTCGAAGGTGGGGCTTTCATTGTAATGCCTACAGCGCAACCAGTAATGGGAGAGGAAGCTCTGTTTTGGGCGTCTGCCAAGTAGAAAGTTGTAAGCTATGCAGTTCAGTCATATTCTAATGCAGCACCACACTAGTATCAAATATGATGTGACTATACGTCCTTCTTCAACAGATTGTCCACCTGTCCATTGATATTGTACAATGTCGAGCTCATCTCCTTCTCCACTTCGACCCCAGGTCCAAGGTTGAATCAATGATAAAGTCTGATCCTTTGTAGAGCGTACGTCAGATAAATGAGATTCTAATACTCCTCCCAGCCACGATGATTTGGATACCTTTCCGAACTCCTCAAGTCCCATCGTCAGGTTTGCATTGCCTCTCGGTGGTTTTATCAGAACTACTGCATCTGGTTCAAGCAATTTGACTCGAAGGTTTCTAACAAGAGTCGACACTGTCATTTCTACCAGCTTCTCTACGATGGGCTTCGCAATTTGGTACGGTCGAAACTCAACCTCCCAGTCAATTGCAAGACCTTGTGCAGTAGAAGTGAAAGACACGTTGCCAATGTGTGTATGAAGAAGAAATGGGAACGTTGTCAGTCCTGGCCTATTCAGTTGATATTGAAAGGAAGATTGCTTCCTCGGTTGTAGTGGTATCGACGATACTTTCCGTTATCAATGGCGGTATGCGTAAAAGATTTCGTCGTGCAGATCCACCTCCTTCCTCCAAGATGTCGCCGAAAGGAATTGGGGGAATCAACGGCAGTCCTCCGCCACTTGCCCATACAAATTCTAGGCATTCTTTTCTTGCAAGGAATGGATCAATATCACCATCAATGACTGTTTTCACATTGAGACGTCGAGGCAAAGTCAAGCATTCCTCTACAGTTGTTGCTGCTGTTCCAACTGTCCACTGAGTTACGGCTTCATAGAGTGTATAGAATTTGGTGGTTTCAAATGATACGTCCCAGTTCATTACAGTTGCTTGGTTTGTATATTCAAATGTTACATTTGCACTGTGCGTGTCTGGAATGATTCCTGGAAATAATGGCCCCGCATCTGTGACTTTGTAGCTGATCTCAACTACATGTGATTCATCCTCTTGATTCTCTTCAACTTCGTCATCCAATAATTGTTCCTTCATCAAGGTCGGCAAGATTGTTCGTTCTTTGGGTGATTCATCAGATGATACTATAAATATAGGCAATCCTCCACCCTTCTTCCAATGATAATCCATCCACGCATCTCTGGCTTGTTCTGGAGTGGTATCTGGAAACCGTTTTTGTATGGATACTGAAATTATGCCTTCCTCCTCACCAGCTGAAGAACCTGCCCCAAGCTGAGATTTGTGTCGCCCTTGCACTGTATTGAATGACGTGTAGCGAGGAGAGAATGACCATAGTTGACCGAAGCCACCGAATAGTATTAGTAGGTGGACAAGTGTTGATGCCATCGTCTCGAAGTTTATGAAAGACAACAACAGAAGCAAAATATGGGATTGATTCATTGTTTGTGGAATATCGGTAAGGACACAAGTAGGTGTCGTGATAGGTAAATCGATAGGGGGAACCATCAACATGCTGCTTCCCAGCTCCCAGCACCAGCACCCAGCACCACACATCTTTATGGGAGGATTAGGAATTAGGAGTCTTCCTCCCAACGACGTCGATGCAGTTGCCGACGCGAACAAGAACAACAGCAGACTTGAAACTTACTAACTCCCGACGAAGCAGATAGGACACTGCATAATTTATAACATGAGACGAACAATCCATTTACTACTCCTCTGTGTCACAGCGGTGGGTACGCTTGCGTTTTCGCCATCAAACAAAGTTGGCCATCAGCGGTGTGCCCTAAAAGCGTCGAGTGCTCAAACAGTTCCAGCAACTCATCATGATGGTGTAAAATACAATGATGTGCAATGGATCATTCAGTGGAGAGGAGAAGGAGCAGAGGGTTACAGTTCAACATTGCGACAGTGGGAATTCAATTGTGCATTCAAGGCAGAAGTTGCTGAATATTGGAATGATTCTACAATACACGACATGCCTATGAATGGTTACCTTGATGGCATTCAATTTGACTTTCGAGATGCATTGACGTATCAGGGACCAATCTATCATCCAGACACTGTGCAAAATCAAGAAGAAGAAATTATTGGAGAACCAATACCTGCGTCACAAGTTGCAGCTTATGAATCTGGAATGCAATACCTTGAGGTGAACTTTCCCAGTAGTGCAGACAATCTATACACGGCAGATGTACTCAATCAGATATTGCAGTATACAATACAGAGATGCTCATTAGTTCGCAATGGTTTCCTCTTGGTTGCTAGTGGAAATAGTTATGAAGAATTGGCAGTGAAAGCTATGGAATATGGTTCTTTCAATGATATTATGGAAGGAGGTTCTAATCAAGATGCAACTTGGTCAATCCGTCTGCGTCGATATGGTCCAGAAGATGAATCAGCCAATCCGGATGGAAAGAAACGAGTAACCAAACAAGCTCGATATGGCAAGAACGTTCGGTCTCCTCTCACTGACGAGAGGAATGCAATCTTTGCAATGAAGGATATGGTGGAGCTTTTTCATGGCCGCGTGAATCTGTCAAAACCGGACTGTAAAATCTATTTGTTCGATGGATTGAAGAGTGCAATGGTTGATGATAGTACAAAATGTCTAGCTAGAGCGATTGGGAAAGGTCCAAAGGTTTCAATTTATGCCCCAAAAACAAGGATCTGTGTTACAACGACACCTCTATGTCCAATTGCAGCGTTTACTCTTTGTAACGTTGCCCAGCTACGGCCACATTTTACAGTGTTAGATCCGTTTGCAGGCTCGTGTGCGTCATTGCTAGCTGCTGCCCATATTGCGACGAATTCGGCTCGACCAACCAAATCTCAAGGAGGCACTGTTTCAATAGAAGTTGCCCACGCCGGATTGGTCAATAGAGATGACATTGTACGAGACTTTGAGACTCGCTCGCTTGATCCGCCATTAGACATCATACATGGCGACTGTATGCTGTACGAGACACGAGAGCGAGCTCGCCAAGTCATTGGCCAAAATTCATTTGACTGCATCATTACAGATCCCCCGTATGGAATAAGAGAAGCCATGACATCAGGCGAAGACGATGATAGCTCATTACCACCTCTGACACAGCTATTCTACGCCATGGGGCGAGATCGTGCGATGGGAGAGCCTCTTTTGAAAGTAGGTGGCCGTTTAGTTGCCTTCATACCCGTTAGGAAGGGAGAAACACTTGAGGAATGCCTTCCAGAGTTACAGGCCAGAGAAGAAGCGGGCCTTGTAATAGAAGGTGAAGGGAGGGAGCAGGTGCTGAATGATATATTGTCGAGGTGGCTTGTGTCGTTTGTTTGTGTTTCATAAAGAAGTAACAATACCATTTCTGATGTCAATCACGTCAATCTTGCTTCCCATCTTCGTGACAGAACGTAGCTTTTCGTTGGCATTCTAGGTGATAGATCGTCCCGTCCACCAGTATTAAAAGGCCTTTAACCACTTTTGTTTGAAACAAATGATACCAAAAGGCCCCTAATACCATTCCGAGTACTGACCCTGCGTAAACCTGCTCAGGTGAGTGATACCCCAAGTACACTCTTGAGTATGAGCAACCGATTGCTAAGAATAATGCCAAGATGATTGTACATGAACTGTGCAGGAAATTCCACAGCTTCACCAGGGATGTCCACTGATGTTTTTCGTTCGTTGGTGGCTTTATTGTGTTCATGATTCTATCGCAACAGCGTGAGGGCAATTTACTTGCAGCCCAAACTCCCCCTCGCTTCACAACATACATCATCACAAATGTACAGCAAAACCACGCAAAACAGCTGTGATTGCTGGGCATTCCAAACTCTACATCATCGTCATCATCATCATATCGATCTGGTCGAGGTTCTTGTATCAGTTTCTTTAATATTGCACTTGTAACCGCTGAGAATAAACTGCCAATGAGGAGGTAGGCTGCAATCACATCTTTGTAGATGACTGTCGCGGTAGTTAGTGCACATACACCAAACGGAGGAAGTAGAGATAATAGTGCTAGGATTGGAGCGTACACGGAGACATCTGCGGGGTAGGTGATGTGCGTTAGGGTGAATGGTTTCCACTGTTGCTCCGCCATGATGTTTGTTGTGAGCTCGAGGAGATTTTGAAGATTTTTGAATTTTTGTCGACATGGATAAAGACAAAATTTCGACACATCACCATTGACACACATCATCAAAGATCAAAGATCGGATCGGAAACAAATCCGCACCCTTCTGCACCGCACATTCATTACACGCTGGAAGACAGCACAATCATAGCAGACAGCAGCAATACCTCGCATAAAGATCAATAACACATCTGCCATAACATGTCATACAATCCTCTACTCTTGCTTTCCTACGCGGGCATCGCCGGTCTATGGGTCGGAGCCCAAGTAATCGACATTCCATATGTCGTGAATCTCATGCTCCTAGTAACATCCATCCTCTACGCCGCTTGTCACTGGAGTTTGACATTGAGAGAAGAACAGGCCTTGGCCAGGGGTGAAAGTCCACCCAAAGAAAAGGATGAGAATGGAAATGAAAAAGAGAGTGATGATGATGACGAAGAAGAAGAGGAACGCCCTCAATATGAAACGCTCACTTCCAAAGATGCCATGCAATTCCCCTTACTCGGATCTGCATCTCTCTTTGGACTTTATTGTGCATTCAAATTCTTTGATAAGGAGACAGTCAATCTCATCATTAGCGTATACTTTTCTCTTGTTGGAGTTGCCGCGTTGACTGCCACGCTTGGGCCAACATTGGAGTCTGTTGGGCCGACATTTCTATCCAAAGAAATTAGAATGAAGCATTTCTTACCGGAATCTATTGGGGGCAAATCACCTTGGGTTTTCAATGTTTCGGATATCTTTGCTCTGATGGCGGGTATTGCCTTCAATGTTGCTTACTTTCAAACAAAACATTGGACTATGAATAATGTCTTGGGAATTTGCTTTTGTCTGCAGGGAATTGAGCGCTTTAGTTTAGGGACTTACAAAATCGGTGCTATTTTACTCGTTGGGCTATTCTTTTATGATATTTTCTGGGTGTTTGGAACGGATGTGATGGTTACGGTTGCAAAGTCTCTTGATGGACCAATCAAAATCCTATTTCCTAGGTCTCTCATACCCGACGCAGCAACTGGCAAACTAGAAATGAGCCTCCTTGGACTTGGTGACATTGTCATTCCCGGCTTCTTTTTGGCACTATTATTACGTTTTGACGCACACAATGCCAAGGTGGATTACTTCCCAACAAATGTACACGCTTCATTCCCAAAGCCATACTTTCATTCAACATTAGTTGGATATGTGCTAGGATTGGCGACCACATTGTATGTCATGATTGTGTTTCAAGCAGCCCAGCCAGCGTTGCTGTATTTGGTGCCAGCGTGTCTTGGAAGTTCACTATTGTGTGCGGTTGTGAGGGGAGAGCTGAAGGCATTATTTGATTACTCTGAAGAGGAAGAAGAGGAGGAAGAAGAAGAAACAAAAGATAAAGCGGACAAGAAGAAAGACTAGTACGAACTAAATAATTAATGAGCTATTATTGCAATCCCGGCCTCCTTAACTTTTCTATGCCATCAAACTGGCACTGACAATCACAACCGCTAACTGCACATGATGTGTGCTTCGAAAACCAACCCACTAAATGATGTGCATGCCCCCCATGTTTGCACCGCATACACCAGGTGAACCATTCTGCGAAGGGAATGTTAGCCAAGCCTGACAAATCATCAGCCATTGCTTTCTTATCCATTGACGTAGCATTTCGTGGGTATTGATTTCGTTCTCGCTGGAGTTCCATGTAAGGATTTAAGCAACCTAGAGATAGTAGGCAAATGGAGCATCGAGGTAGTGGCTTCTTGCATTGCGGGCAGCAAGTCAAAACAGGATTTTGGCGTGACAGCCAGGAATTTGCTATACCCTCCTGTCGTCTCAACTTTGAAAGGGGGAGACTTGCATTGCAGTAATTGCACCGTGCCCAAAGTTGTGGTGGGAAATTTGGTTGAGGGGCGACTGGTTGTTTCTTCGTAGCAACACGTCTTCCGCTAGGAGGATTGAAGGCCCCACTCTTCAAGTTACGGATATGCTCACATCTGGCACAATCGAATGTGGCTCGGCTTGTCCACATCTGCAGATTATTTAACAGCATCCTATAAGACTCTAACCATTCATGACAAACTTTTCTTTCTGTATTCCATTCATTTGGCAAAATAATGCGACTGCTTATCAAAGCTGCTGTCTGAACGTCAGCATGACGATCGACGTAAGACTGTAGAAGTGCGATGCCACGTTTATCAAGTCCAGTAATCACGAGACCATCCAGATCACCATATTTCAGACACTTTCGCATTGATGCATCCAAAAATGAACGCAGTTCTTTACGAGGTAAGAACTTACATGCAAACGCAACTCTATCTGCAAGTAGTATCCCTTCATTGTGGATAATGCACTCGAATCCTTTCCCTATATTTTGCAGAAAGAGCAGTATGGCACGGAGATAAATAGCTCCCGAGGATTGGTTCGTTTTGTTTGTCTCGGAAACAGCAGGTCTTCGAAGTAAACCTTCACATGCACTACTCCAAATATTTGAGGTATTCATTGTACCGTCACTCTCCGTCGTAACATTGAAACCCGCTACGCACATTGCAATCAAACTCAAAGTCTCTCTGTAGCTTTCAGTAGATCGCCCGGAGTTGATGTCGGAGACATCATCATCGGTCCTTTCTTCAAACAATGCTTTGACGTCTTCAGCTCCGCGTTGCAAAGCTGCCACGCATTCACCAAGATCGCCATGCCATACTGCAAGAGCTGCCGAGCGCTCGAATTCTCCACTCGATTCACATTGGTCGAGGAGATTTCTAAGAACTCCATACTTCTTGACCCAGCCACAAGCATTGATAGCTGCTTTTCTCGGCGGACTATCGTATACATCACAAAATAATGTGACAGATTTTGATTTGTTGTCAGATGAGCTGCCATTGTCTGCAGCTTCTCGACTAGTCATGCGTAAGAGTTTCATTACTCCTGCATCGATGAGCCCTTTAGCTGGCCAAAATTCTTCCGAGTTCTCCTCTCCCTTTTGTTCGTAGCTTAGGTATTCGATCAAAGCGATCCACCGCCAAGAATGAAGAAGCTGCTCTAAATTGCGTAAAGTCTCGCTAAAATTGTCATCCGAGATCTGTGACCTCCCTTGACTCAATTGTACGCGTCGTTGGGCGAAGAGCTGCTCCTTTTCTTCTTCCAGCTTTGTAACGTTGTTCCTAGCATCTGTTGAGTATCTAACATCATGCAAGCATATCGCACGACGCATCATTCGCGAGGAAACATCTTCGTTGGCGAATGCAGTTTCACACTCCATCGCAGACGGACCTTCTGTTGTCGCCCCGACCCAAACAGTGTTACCAAGTCCATGAGCGATACGGCCATCACGTTTTGATATAGCGATTGGTGCAACTTGAGATTCAGGAATTATGCTTACTTCGCCTTGAGATGACACAGTTAGAATGCGGTGCGGATAGTAGCCAAGTTGTTCATTTGTTGTAGTTGTTGAGCGTTCAGACGGAGGCTGAAAGGCCAGACACTGCAAAGTCAACGCTTCGTCCCCGTTTCCCACATATGACACATTCACAGGGAGCGCTCGTGATCCAGGTGCCCTCGTATAAAACGTTCTTATTGAATCGCCAACAGCAATGGCAAGCTCACCGGGTCTTTCGTTCGACCAGGCCACAGCAGAAATCCCGCCTCCATGTTGTGTAGGAACACGAATCTCTCCTAATGTTGAGTCCATCATTCTAGCGTCCCAAATCTTTACTGGTTCGCCAGCATTCCGTCCGAAAGTTGCAAACACAGTCTTAGTAGGGCAGCAGTCATCGGGTACAATGCCTGAGACTGCATCCGTGTGAGCAAAGACTGAAATAGGAGCAGCGTTGGTACCTGACATTCTCAAGTCGTATAATTGCACGTTTCTTTTCTGACACCCGACCGCTAAAAGCTGCCCTTGCATCAACCACGACAGAGATTCGACTCCACTATTGTGTGCGAAGCGGTATACCGGGCTTTTAATTGGAACTGATCCCTTTCCTACAGATGGTGGCGGAGATCCTCTCCCCCCAGCGGCAGCATTCTTACCACGGACTGTTCCAGCTCCGCTAACTGATGAGGATTGAGCTTCGATGTCCCAAACTAGACAACCAAAATCTCGATCACCTGCTCCGACAGATCCACCCAGTGCTGTTGATCCGCCGCCAAGATTGACACTACTCCGAGATGCCAAGCTAGACGCAGATCCTCCTACTGGTAACACCCTCGCAGAAGCGGCTTTGGAAATACTTGCATTAGATGTATTGGAAGAAGGAGAGCCGCTTCCAACCAAGCCAATAGCAACTAATCCATTTTTGGAATTTCCACCTGATGCAGAAGGACGCCACGCCACAGAACTTGATGGCCTTTGTTGTCGCGGTGCATAATGTGATACTGTTGATGTCGGAAGATCCAGATCTGATTCATCTATATTGCTATTAATTGAATAGGCGTGAAGATTAGAAATGGAATGGATTGCTAGTGCGCCCGATGTCAAACCTGTAGCACATCGAATGGTTGGTGATGATGACTTTGCGAAATCTAGACATGTTGAGTTAACAGATCCTGGGATCCCCCTTGAGACTAAAATCGTCTCATGCTCAAAAGGAGACCAAGACGAAGGAGACTCTTGATCATTGTCTGAGGGTGAGTATGCTGAATATTTGATTTTCCTTATTTCTAATAGTGTTGGGCTCGGCTTCAATCTGTTTGATACCTTATTGCTCACATCTTTGTTGGCAGCTGCTGGATCAATTGAGTTAGATGTACCATCAGCACAATTGATGGCACCGTACAAATCTTTCGCGTTTGGAACGAACGCAGCCCTCGGTGGCACGCGTTGACGAGAGGGTGCAGCGCTGCTGGATGACATCATAATTGCTCCGTCGTTTGGCTGAGCTAGTGCTGCGCCTTGATCATGGTATTTTGATTTTTTGACGTTTGATGTTCTGCTGATTGTACCTATGATCCTCTAATATCCTAAGTACCATACTATTGACCTCTACTTTAGCTGTACAAAAATCGTACCTACATGCAAGAACGATGAACCAGCTTGGAACAATATCGAACATGATGCATCATCTGGTCAAGCTTTAGGAACAACTTGGAACATGTAAGAATGCAAGTTGCGCAAAGCTGAGATACACTTCTCTTGGATGCTCTCCAGTTCGTCTCATAAAAAAGATTTCGCATCAAAGCAACTGTACTAATACTAACTAAAGTACCAAGAAATAAACAAATACCTACCAAATGTACATCAATACTCGTCTCGCTCGTACAGTACTCATACTGCTGTCAACTACGGCATTAATCAACGCGTTCAGCGTTTCACAAACGCAGTCGCCAGTGGGGCATGCATCAGCGTTGCCACTCTCTCGCTTACAATCGCATCCGTCATCTATTATTGCAAATCCCTCAAGATCTGCCTCCACTCTCCTGATACCTACGGAATATGAGAACCAGCATTATACCAACGCAGTCGCTACTGGAGAACGTATACGACGTGCTGCCATGTTCTCGCTTACAATCGCATCAATCATCCGCTCCTACTATTCCAAATTCCTTGAGCTCTCATTACAGAAAGCATTGCCCTTCAATCATATCACAGAAGAAGAGGAAGAGCAGACTTGGAATGAGCAGCACGCGTATGGAGCCGACACATTGAGCAAAACTATCATGTCGATGCAGGGCTTCTATGTAAAGGCGGCTCAAATTATCTCATCAAGACCAGATTCTATTCCACAAGAATATGCTGACGCACTATCTGTTTTCACGGACGATAACGACCCGCTTTCAGTCGAAGTAATCAAAGAAGTAATTGAGGAGGAACTTCTCGTCCAGAGAGGAGAGAAATTCGACGACGTATTCGAAGAGTTCGATGAAGTGCCATTGGGCAGTGCATCGGTGGCTCAAGTTCACCATGCAGTACTAACAAAGAAATACGGTGGCGGTGAAGTCGCTGTGAAAGTCCAACGTCCCTCAATAGAGGATAAGCTGATGGGAGATGTGGCCAACCTGAAACGGATTGCCAAACTTTTCAGAGAACTAAGTGTAGATCTCCCAGTAGACTACTACGCTGTCTTTACTGAGTTGGAAGAGCAGTTGAATGATGAGTTCGATTTTGAGGTTGAGGCTGCATCGATGGAGCGCATGCACAATATTTTGACTACCGACGAGAATGGAGCAAAACGTGAAAGCCCCATTGTCACTCCACGCTCAATACCTGCTTTGGTTAGCAAGCGAGTGCTCGTTATGGATTACTTGAAGGGTGTTCCTCTTAGCCGCGCGTCTGATGAGATGAAAAGAAAAGGGATTGCACCTGATGGCGTTGAAGCAAAGTTGTTTGCGAGGAAGCTTCTCAATAGCTTGACCACAGCCTTTGGGTGGAGCATCCTCGAAAGCGGTTTCTTTCATGCAGATGCACACCCTGGAAATATCTTCATACTTGATGATGGAAGGATCGGGCTAATTGACTTCGGCCAAGTAAAGCAAGTTAATAGTGATTTCCGTGAAGCAGTAGCCAAAGTCATCATTGCTTTGGATGAGCGCAAAGAGTGATGATAACCCAGATGATTTAGTTCGAATTGGTACCTATGCTGCGGGATTGGGAATCGAGTTAAAAGATGATGTGCCAGCTCATGGCCACGCAGCCATGGCTATGTGGTTATTCGATGGAAGTGTTGAGACCTATCCAGATGGATATGATGAGAGCGAGATGTCTCCAAACTCTCCTCTAAAAGCCATGAAAGACTTTCCCAAAGATATTGTATTACTTGCAAGGAGTACCGTGCTTGTCAAAGGAATGGCCAAACGTTTTGGAATACGTTGGAGTCTATCTCAAGAGTGGGCGCCAATTGCGAGAAGAGTGTTGAAAAGCAACTCGGGGCATATTGTGGAAGGCTCATCTCAAGGGACTAAACTACTCCGATTGAAGTCTTGGGGTAAGCAGAAGGCAACAAAGATAGTGAATTATCTACCTGGGCCCATAAAGAAGAGAGTTTTATCTGCAGTCCTGCGTCATCAGGAAAGCAGTGATGCTAAACTGAGAACAATGAGAGCCTGAAGAAATAGAAACACTACACAAAGAATACAAAAGTTATATTAATGGCAAAGAAGATAAAACTGAAACGATAAAATCCAAACATGTTGAAATAAACCTAAACAGTGAAATATATCCTTCTATGTAATCCTAGCCAAGTTTAATGGGCCGCTAGAAACGGTTAATTACTCCATTCACGGCGGTACATAAAAAAGGTTGGATATGGATATGGCGCACCAGCCACCAGCCACCAGCTATCCCAAATTGGACCTCATCAGGTCACCTACGACGTTATACCGATGATGATACGCCCAAAACAATGCTTGAGCCGTGTAAATGATGCTTCTATACTATCAAGGTTAACTATAATGGGTTGCTAGAAGCTGTTAATCGCCATATTCACAGCGCGAGATACGATATGGTGCTAGAGTGGTGCTCGCGGCCATCCTGAATTGGACCTCATCAAGTCACCTACGACGTTGTAGCGACGCTGATACGCCCAAACAATGTTTGTGTCGTGTAAAAGATGCTTCTATACTATAATGGCCAACTATGATGGGTCACTAGAAGCTCTTGAACGCCATATTTACAGCGTGAGATACGATATGGCTGTCAACAGAGGAGCTGGCGGCCATCTCGAATGCTTCATCAGGTCACCTACAACGTTATATTGATGATGATACGCCCAAACAATGCTTGAGCCGTGTAAAAGATGCTTCTATACTATCAAGGCCAACTATGATGGGTCACTAGAAGCTCTTGAACGCCATATTCACAGCGTGAGATACGATATGGCCGTCAACAGAGGAGATGGCGGCCATCCAAATTGGACCTCAGCAGGTCACCTACGACGTTGTAGCGACGCTGATACGCCCAAACAATGCTTGAGCCGTGTCAAAGATGCTTCTATACTATCATGGCCAACTATGATGGGTCGCTAGAAGCTCTTGAACGCCATATTCACAGCGTGAGATACGATATGGCCGTCAACAGAGGAGCTGGCGGCCATCTTAGATGCTTCATCAGGTCACCTACGACGTTATACCGATGTTGATACGCCCAAACAATGCTTGAGCCGTGTAAAAGATGCTTCTATACTATCAAGGCCAACTAAATGGGTTGCTAGAAGCTGTTAATCGCCATATTCACAGCGCGAGATACGATATGGTGCTAGAGTGGTGCTCGCGGCCATCCTGAATTGGACCTCATCAGGTCACCTACATCGTTGTAGCGATGCTGATACGCCCAAACAATGCTTGAGCCGTGTCAAAGATGCTTCTATACTATCATGGCCAACTATGTTGGGTCACTAGAAGCTGTTGATTGCCATATTCACAGCGTGAGATACGATATGGCTGTCAACAGAGGAGCTGGCGGCCATCTCAGATGCTTCATCAGGTCACCTACGACGTTATACCGATGTTGATACGCCCAAATAATGCTTGAGCCGTGTAAAAGATGCTTCTATACTATCAAGGCCAACTATAATGGGTTGCTAGAAGCTGTTAATCGCCATATTCACAGCGCGAGATACGATATGGTGCTAGAGTGGTGCTCGCGGCCATCCTGAATTGGACCTCATCAGGTCACCTACGACGTTGTAGCGACGCTGATACGCCCAAACAATGCTTGAGCCGTGTAAAAGATGCTTCTATACTATAATGGCCAACTATGATGGGTCACTAGAAGCTGTTGATCGCCATATTCACAGCGTGAGATACGATATGGCTGTCAACAGAGGAGCTGGCGGCCATCTCAGATGCCTCATCAGGTCACCTACAACGTTATACCGATGATGATACGCCCAAACAATGCTTGAGCCGTGTAAAAGATGCTTCTATACTATCAAGGCCAACTATGATGGGTCACTAGAAGCTCTTGAACGCCATATTCACAGCGTGAGATACGATATGGCTGTCAACAGAGGAGCTGCGGCCATCCCAAATTGGACCTCATCAGGTCACCTACGACGTTGTAGCGACGCTGATACGCCCAAACAATGCTTGAGCCGTGTCAAAGATGCTTCTATACTATCATGGCCAACTATGATGGGTCGCTAGAAGCTCTTGAACGCCATATTCACAGCGTGAGATACGATATGGCCGTCAACAGAGGAGCTGGCGGCCATCTCAGATGCTTCATCAGGTCACCTACGACGTTATACCGATGTTGATACGCCCAAATAATGCTTGAGCCGTGTAAAAGATGCTTCTATACTATCAAGGCCAACTATAATGGGTTGCTAGAAGCTGTTAATCGCCATATTCACAGCGTGAGATACGATATGGTGCTAGAGTGGTGCTCGCGGCCATCCTGAATTGGACCTCATCAGGTCACCTACATCGTTGTAGCGACGCTGATACGCCCAAACAATGCTTGAGCCGTGTAAAAGATGCTTCTATACTATCATGGCCAACTATGTTGGGTCACTAGAAGCTGTTGATCGCCATATTCACAGCGTGAGATACGATATGGCTGTCAACAGAGGAGCTGGCGGCCATCTCAGATGCTTCATCAGGTCACCTACAACGTTATACCGATGTTGATACGCCCAAACAATGCTTGAGCCGTGTAAAAGATGCTTCTATACTATCAAGGCCAACTATAATGGGTTGCTAGAAGCTGTTAATCGCCATATTCACAGCGCGAGATACGATATGGCTGTCAACAGAGGAGCTGCCGACCATCTTAGATGCTTCATCAGGTCACCTACGACGTTGTAGCAACGCTGAGAAGCCCAAATAATGCTTGAGCCGTGTATAAGATGCTTCTATGCTTTATGGCCAACTTTAATGGGTCGCTAGAAGCTGTCGATTGCCATATTCACAACGTGAGATACGATATGGCCGTCAACAGAGGAGCTGGCGGCCATCCCAAATTGGACCTCAGCAGGTCACCTACGACGTTGTATCGACGCTGATACGCCCAAACAATGCTTGAGCCGTGTAAATGATGCTTCTATACTATCAAGGCCAACTATGATGGGTCACTAGAAGCTCTTGAACGCCATATTCACAGCGTGAGATACGATATGGTGCTAGAGTGGTGCTCGCGGCCATCCTGAATTGGACCTCATCAGGTCACCTACGACGTTGTAGCGACGCTGATACGCCCAAACAATGCTTGAGCCGTGTCAAAGATGCTTCTATACTATCATGGCCAACTATGTTGGGTCGCTAGAAGCTCTTGAACGCCATATTCACAGCGTGTGATACGATATGGCTGTCAACAGAGGAGCTGGCGGCCATCTCAGATGCTTCATCAGGTCACCTACAACGTTATACCGATGTTGATACGCCCAAACAATGCTTGAGCCGTGTAAAAGATGCTTCTATACTATCAAGGCCAACTATAATGGGTTGCTAGAAGCTGTTAATCGCCATATTCACAGCGCGAGATACGATATGGCTGTCAACAGAGGAGCTGCCGACCATCTTAGATGCTTCATCAGGTCACCTACGACGTTGTAGCAACGCTGAGAAGCCCAAATAATGCTTGAGCCGTGTATAAGATGCTTCTATGCTTTATGGCCAACTTTAATGGGTCGCTAGAAGCTGTCGATTGCCATATTCACAACGTGAGATACGATATGGCCGTCAACAGAGGAGCTGGCGGCCATCCCAAATTGGACCTCAGCAGGTCACCTACGACGTTGTATCGACGCTGATACGCCCAAACAATGCTTGAGCCGTGTAAATGATGCTTCTATACTATCAAGGCCAACTATGATGGGTCACTAGAAGCTCTTGAACGCCATATTCACAGCGTGAGATACGATATGGTGCTAGAGTGGTGCTCGCGGCCATCCTGAATTGGACCTCATCAGGTCACCTACGACGTTGTAGCGACGCTGATACGCCCAAACAATGCTTGAGCCGTGTCAAAGATGCTTCTATACTATCATGGCCAACTATGTTGGGTCGCTAGAAGCTCTTGAACGCCATATTCACAGCGTGTGATACGATATGGCTGTCAACAGAGGAGCTGGCGGCCATCTCAGATGCTTCATCAGGTCACCTACGACGTTATACCGATGTTGATACGCCCAAACAATGCTTGAGCCGTGTAAAAGATGCTTCTATACTATCAAGGCCAACTATAATGGGTTGCTAGAAGCTGTTAATCGCCATATTCACAGCGCGAGATACGATATGGCTGTCAACAGAGGAGCTGCCGACCATCTTAGATGCTTCATCAGGTCACCTACGACGTTGTAGCAACGCTGAGAAGCCCAAATAATGCTTGAGCCGTGTATAAGATGCTTCTATGCTTTATGGCCAACTTTAATGGGTCGCTAGAAGCTGTCGATTGCCATATTCACAACGTGAGATACGATATGGCCGTCAACAGAGGAGCTGGCGGCCATCCCAAATTGGACCTCAGCAGGTCACCTACGACGTTGTAGCGACGCTGATACGCCCAAACAATGCTTGAGCCGTGTCAAAGATGCTTCTATACTATCATGGCCAACTATGATGGGTCACTAGAAGCTCTTGAACGCCATATTCACAGCGTGAGATACGATATGGTGCTAGAGTGGTGCTCGCGGCCATCCTGAATTGGACCTCATCAGGTCACCTACGACGTTGTAGCGACGCTGATACGCCCAAACAATGCTTGAGCCGTGTCAAAGATGCTTCTATACTATCATGGCCAACTATGTTGGGTCGCTAGAAGCTCTTGAACGCCATATTCACAGCGTGTGATACGATATGGCTGTCAACAGAGGAGCTGGCGGCCATCTCAGATGCTTCATCAGGTCACCTACAACGTTATACCGATGTTGATACGCCCAAACAATGCTTGAGCCGTGTAAAAGATGCTTCTATACTATCAAGGCCAACTATAATGGGTTGCTAGAAGCTGTTAATCGCCATATTCACAGCGCGAGATACGATATGGCTGTCAACAGAGGAGCTGCCGACCATCTTAGATGCTTCATCAGGTCACCTACGACGTTGTAGCAACGCTGAGAAGCCCAAATAATGCTTGAGCCGTGTATAAGATGCTTCTATGCTTTATGGCCAACTTTAATGGGTCGCTAGAAGCTGTCGATTGCCATATTCACAACGTGAGATACGATATGGCCGTCAACAGAGGAGCTGGCGGCCATCCCAAATTGGACCTCATCAGGTCACCTACGACGTTGTATCGACGCTGATACGCCCAAACAATGCTTGAGCCGTGTAAATGATGCTTCTATACTATCAAGGCCAACTATGATGGGTCACTAGAAGCTCTTGAACGCCATATTCACAGCGTGAGATACGATATGGTGCTAGAGTGGTGCTCGCGGCCATCCTGAATTGGACCTCATCAGGTCACCTACGACGTTGTAGCGACGCTGATACGCCCAAACAATGCTTGAGCCGTGTCAAAGATGCTTCTATACTATCATGGCCAACTATGTTGGGTCGCTAGAAGCTCTTGAACGCCATATTCACAGCGTGTGATACGATATGGCTGTCAACAGAGGAGCTGGCGGCCATCTCAGATGCTTCATCAGGTCACCTACAACGTTATACCGATGTTGATACGCCCAAACAATGCTTGAGCCGTGTAAAAGATGCTTCTATACTATCAAGGCCAACTATAATGGGTTGCTAGAAGCTGTTAATCGCCATATTCACAGCGCGAGATACGATATGGCTGTCAACAGAGGAGCTGCCGACCATCTTAGATGCTTCATCAGGTCACCTACGACGTTGTAGCAACGCTGAGAAGCCCAAATAATGCTTGAGCCGTGTATAAGATGCTTCTATGCTTTATGGCCAACTTTAATGGGTCGCTAGAAGCTGTCGATTGCCATATTCACAACGTGAGATACGATATGGCCGTCAACAGAGGAGCTGGCGGCCATCCCAAATTGGACCTCAGCAGGTCACCTACGACGTTGTATCGACGCTGATACGCCCAAACAATGCTTGAGCCGTGTAAATGATGCTTCTATACTATCAAGGCCAACTATGATGGGTCACTAGAAGCTCTTGAACGCCATATTCACAGCGTGAGATACGATATGGTGCTAGAGTGGTGCTCGCGGCCATCCTGAATTGGACCTCATCAGGTCACCTACGACGTTGTAGCGACGCTGATACGCCCAAACAATGCTTGAGCCGTGTCAAAGATGCTTCTATACTATCATGGCCAACTATGTTGGGTCGCTAGAAGCTCTTGAACGCCATATTCACAGCGTGTGATACGATATGGCTGTCAACAGAGGAGCTGGCGGCCATCTCAGATGCTTCATCAGGTCACCTACAACGTTATACCGATGTTGATACGCCCAAACAATGCTTGAGCCGTGTAAAAGATGCTTCTATACTATCAAGGCCAACTATAATGGGTTGCTAGAAGCTGTTAATCGCCATATTCACAGCGCGAGATACGATATGGCTGTCAACAGAGGAGCTGCCGACCATCTTAGATGCTTCATCAGGTCACCTACGACGTTGTAGCAACGCTGAGAAGCCCAAATAATGCTTGAGCCGTGTATAAGATGCTTCTATGCTTTATGGCCAACTTTAATGGGTCGCTAGAAGCTGTCGATTGCCATATTCACAACGTGAGATACGATATGGCCGTCAACAGAGGAGCTGGCGGCCATCCCAAATTGGACCTCATCAGGTCACCTACGACGTTGTATCGACGCTGATACGCCCAAACAATGCTTGAGCCGTGTAAATGATGCTTCTATACTATCAAGGCCAACTATGATGGGTCACTAGAAGCTCTTGAACGCCATATTCACAGCGTGAGATACGATATGGTGCTAGAGTGGTGCTCGCGGCCATCCTGAATTGGACCTCATCAGGTCACCTACGACGTTGTAGCGACGCTGATACGCCCAAACAATGCTTGAGCCGTGTCAAAGATGCTTCTATACTATCATGGCCAACTATGTTGGGTCGCTAGAAGCTCTTGAACGCCATATTCACAGCGTGTGATACGATATGGCTGTCAACAGAGGAGCTGGCGGCCATCTCAGATGCTTCATCAGGTCACCTACAACGTTATACCGATGTTGATACGCCCAAACAATGCTTGAGCCGTGTAAAAGATGCTTCTATACTATCAAGGCCAACTATAATGGGTTGCTAGAAGCTGTTAATCGCCATATTCACAGCGCGAGATACGATATGGCTGTCAACAGAGGAGCTGCCGACCATCTTAGATGCTTCATCAGGTCACCTACGACGTTGTAGCAACGCTGAGAAGCCCAAATAATGCTTGAGCCGTGTATAAGATGCTTCTATGCTTTATGGCCAACTTTAATGGGTCGCTAGAAGCTGTCGATTGCCATATTCACAACGTGAGATACGATATGGCCGTCAACAGAGGAGCTGGCGGCCATCCCAAATTGGACCTCATCAGGTCACCTACGACGTTGTATCGACGCTGATACGCCCAAACAATGCTTGAGCCGTGTAAATGATGCTTCTATACTATCAAGGCCAACTATGATGGGTCACTAGAAGCTCTTGAACGCCATATTCACAGCGTGAGATACGATATGGTGCTAGAGTGGTGCTCGCGGCCATCCTGAATTGGACCTCATCAGGTCACCTACGACGTTGTAGCGACGCTGATACGCCCAAACAATGCTTGAGCCGTGTCAAAGATGCTTCTATACTATCATGGCCAACTATGTTGGGTCGCTAGAAGCTCTTGAACGCCATATTCACAGCGTGTGATACGATATGGCTGTCAACAGAGGAGCTGGCGGCCATCTCAGATGCTTCATCAGGTCACCTACAACGTTATACCGATGTTGATACGCCCAAACAATGCTTGAGCCGTGTAAAAGATGCTTCTATACTATCAAGGCCAACTATAATGGGTTGCTAGAAGCTGTTAATCGCCATATTCACAGCGCGAGATACGATATGGCTGTCAACAGAGGAGCTGCCGACCATCTTAGATGCTTCATCAGGTCACCTACGACGTTGTAGCAACGCTGAGAAGCCCAAATAATGCTTGAGCCGTGTATAAGATGCTTCTATGCTTTATGGCCAACTTTAATGGGTCGCTAGAAGCTGTCGATTGCCATATTCACAACGTGAGATACGATATGGCCGTCAACAGAGGAGCTGGCGGCCATCCTGAATTGGACCTCATCAGGTCACCTACGACGTTGTATCGACGCTGATACGCCCAAACAATGCTTGAGCCGTGTAAATGATGCTTCTATACTATCAAGGCCAACTATGATGGGTCACTAGAAGCTCTTGAACGCCATAT
>JAHBBA010000526.1:0-29130 GCA_018806925.1 Skeletonema costatum | reverse complement strand
TCGTCACTCAATCTGAAGTTTCCGTGTCAGGGACGACTGAGTACCAGATTCCCCACCTCTCACCAAAATTGAATGGAGGAAAAGGTCAAAAAGCATCGTACGTGTCCTTAATCATGTCTTTCGTCTCCAGCTTTGTGTACTCAATATACCGCCTTTAGTGACCTGCCTCAAGGTTATGATCCAACAATATTTTCAATGAATCGATCGTGTCCACTGGGAGGGCAACAGTGGTATCAAACGGCTTCCAGTTTCGAACAATAGTTGCGTTAAAGCAGTTGGCTGCAACTTCTTTCACACGGCCTTCAAATGATGCATGCGTCTCCGTCTTGGAAGTCACACGCCCCATTTCGCCAAGAGGACCCGTATTTGGTCAATCACTTCTGCTTCATTACGTGGAATGGTTGGCCGTTCGGATGCCTCCTCTCGGCTTGAACGAAAGCGGTCCTGTATTAAATCCACCCGACATGCTTGAATGTAATGAACAAACTGAGTGTGATAGTAGAAAGCTGTGAAATTTTGACACAATCAATCTAACGCACGCACATACGAGTTCCTACAGTAGGGGCATTGTTGTGAAATTTTCACATGAAAGAAACAGCACATCATCGCAGTTTCGATGTGCTCATTGAATTACATAATGGTGATTGGCAATCTTGTTGTGTATCATAGTGGAAAACAACCATGTCACGGAGAACGAATGCTCAGGCAACCAGCCGGAAAAATGGCGGACAACATGCATGCAACGTAAATGTGTTGCCCAAACTTTGTTAGTGGACAAGAAGGCAATCTTTCGCTCTCGTGACACGCATGCCTTTTTGCAGGGGATGGACTTGTTTGATTCGAAACCGGAGCTTCTCTTTTACTCACTGATAGCCGGCAACTGTGGCGAAGTGAGATTGCGAGAATGCCTCTCGATGATTACCGGTCCTGACTCGGCCGATAATATTATTGCTCACCATCCTCTCCAACCTCATGTCTTCGGATACATTGCGCCCTCTTCACAAGGCTCGCGAGGAAGATGGCCGTTGTTATGATTTACAATGTACCGGGTTGATCCAGTTTTTGGCAGAAGATTGGGCAAAGTGCATCACTTTATCTTCAAATGAAACAGTGTGCTTATCTGTCAATTTCTCATCGAGGCGTCTCTTTCTCTTGTCGAAGCTCGGTGCTCACAGGACGTAGGGACTATCGCCAAGAGCATGAAGAAGTCCACTCAGATTGACACAGAACTATCCCATAAGCTATGTGCCATTCTTCAGTTAGTCGACACACCTGATTTGAAGATGCCATCGAAGCCAAAGACTAGTGCTATCACCGCAGTTTGTTGGGTGGCAGACCTGGAGCCCCCGGGTGGGCGCCATGATAATGACCATCCCAACTATAGAGACATCTCTCTTGTTCCTACAAAGGATGAGCTCGCGTGCACAGGACGCTCATGGCTGCCATTGGCAAGCGGTGAAAATAGTTGTGTCCAAGATCTTGACCAATGTCTGTTGGATAAGAACTTCCGTCTTCTTCGAGAGGACGCGGTAGGTGCGATGAGGGAAAACATTACTGATCCAAGACCATCCAAAGTTTGGAAGAATGCGAGGATAATCGGGGCGTCGTGTAAGGACGTCCGCAATCCGAGGGGAACTGCGCCTCTTCATTTCTTAGTCCAAGTTGATCCTTATGAAGGTAAATCGATGAATTGGCAGAGACAAAGAGCATTCCCTCCTGATGGACTGGTGGCATTCTACGATGACGTTGGCAAGCAACACATAATGGCTACGATATATGTAAGGATGCTTGATCAACCGGGCGAATGGCTGCTTCATTCAGGCGGTCCCATCATTGGCGTCGTCTTTCATCACGATAATGATGTGAGGACTGCAATAAGTGACATCTCTGCGAACAAGGATATCAATGAGAGATTCCAAGATATCTTCAATGTCACTAAGGAGAACCGAGACATAGAGGAGATTACTCAATTGAAGTCTAGCTTCAAGACTTACAGTCTAATTGAAGTTTCTGATTCGTTCTTCTCTTATCGACCTGTGCTGGAATCTCTTCAGACCATGGTATCGGTACCTTTGTCTCAAGAAATTGTGCACATAGAACGTCATCACGACCGGCCGCTTTATTTGCCAAGGACCGTGAAGCTCCCCTCTGATTTCAATAGTGTTGAAGTTGATCTCGATGATTGGTCCAATCAGTCTGTGATGCAATCAACTACATTAGACGAATCCCAGTCGAGAGCACTGGGTATGGCATTGACTTCTAGAGTTGCGCTAATACAAGGACCACCAGGGTAAGTAAGAAACAAATTGCTTCAAATACTGATATAATTCATCGAATGTATACTCACATTACCTTCGACCATGACTCTCAACAGCACCGGCAAGACGTTCATCGGTAGTCTCATTGCGCAAATCATTCGGGATAACTCTGATGAGTCTATACTTTGTGTGTGCTACACGAATCACGCCCTTGATCAATTTTGGAGCACATGTTGAAACGAGGGGAGAAAAGGCTTGTGCGTATTGGCGGTCGAACCAAATCAGAGGCTCTCAAGAAATACGAACTGAAAGCTTTATCAAAGAAGGAGAGATCACTTTCTGTAAGTGATGCTGACAAGCGAATGAGATCTGTTGTCGCACAGATGCATCAGTGCAAGGACGAAATCACCGAGCTCTTACAGACGCTACAGTTGCCTCTTGAATGGCAGCATGCGAGGGATGTCCTGGAAGATTCCAATCTTGCGGTGAACTTCGAAATAATCCACCATGATGGCTTTGCCGTGGTAGGACGAAACAATACAAAGATCGACGAAGATTATTTGTTCAGTTCATGGAAGCGAGGTGAAGAATGCCCTGAGTGGTTGCAAGAGAGCCTGGAGGTTGAAGGGACCGACAATCTATGGCTGCTTCTCCCAGCACAACGATTGGAACGCATAAATGAGTGGAAGCAATTGCAGTCAGAAGAGATGAATGAAATGATACAAAGTGCTAGACAGAGGTACGAAGATTTGTCTGCTGAAAAAGTTGACATCGGACTAGAGATTGATTCATACATTCTCGAAAAGGCACGCATCATAGGTGCGACTACAACTGGAGCTGCAAAATATCGGGATCTCTTGTCACTTAAGAGTGCATCCGTTGTCATTGTTGAAGAAGCAGGGGAGGTTCTCGAGCCTCATGTATTAACAGCGTTGACTGAGAATAAAGAAAACTCAGAAGAGACGAAGCACTTGATCCTCATCGGAGATCATTTGCAGCTTAGACCAAAGCTTGAAAGCTACAGCCTCACCAAGGTATCAGGAAATGGATTTGATTTTGATATCTCGCTATTCGAACGACTTATTCATTCAGAGTTTGATTCAGCCATGCTCGGTGTTCAGCATCGTATGAAACCTTGTATGCTGATCTTATTAGACGTCAGAATTATCCATCCCTTCAGGACCATCCCTCGGTAGCGTCTTATCCGGATGTAGCGGGGAGTCCCAGATAACTTGCTGTTCATTGACCACGCACAAAACTCGAAAATGGAGCCGATGATCTGGCAACAACAAAAGTCGAACTCATTTGAGGCCAATTATGCGTCGAAATAGTCGGTACTTACTTTTGCACAGGTAAGGACGCATCAGTGTACTCTATTGCAGTTGTGACTTGACACACTCACAAGTTGTCGTCTTGTCACACGTTACTTGTCAAGAGTCTATGTACACATAGTCATATCGTAGCGACTGAATAGTCACTAGGGACGCTATTATCCATACGTTGGGCAAAATATGACGATTGTGAAGGAGATGAGAAGAAGTTGAACGATGTGTAAACACATTTGTTTCGGAAGTTGGATCAAGCAGAGCTATTGAGGGACGACGCTGACATTAGAAGACATCGAATTACATGCGGAGAAAATGGGAAACAAGGCAAATTAGTATAGTTCCAGTGTTGATAATTATCAAGGGGAGGAATGTGATATCATCGTCTACATAAGCCTCGTCCGATCAAACAAGAGGTATGGATGGCCGCATTGGATTTCTCAAAGAAGAGCAGCGTGTAAATGTTCTTCTCTCGAGAGCCAAGCATGGGGATGTTTTATCGTTAGGCAAATTACCGCAACTCTTCGTCATCGTCGAAAGGGAATCCATGTCTGGAAGCCCTTGCTTGATATGTTTCAATCTCAAGGACGCATGGTGAGAATCTTTCCGACTGTCTGCCAGTTTGCACCCCATGGATGGAACTACTTATTGCAGAACAGTCCAAGAGTTCCGTTACGCATCGGCCTAATGGAGGTTGTAACAGACCATGCAGTGCTCGTCTTGATGCGGTCATGCATGTCCACTTGTGAGTCTCTTGATGTTTTGAATTCCTGCATTGCACTTAACCGCACCTTTTATCTAACCACGGTGTTTTGTTCAGATGTGTCACCCGACGGATCAAGGGCCATTTGATCACGCTCAAACAATGTACCGAGCCTTGCAGACGAATCCACCTCGTTGTCCAAGAAATCATCCGTGCAATAAACTTTTGCAGGTGAGGATTGCGGGAGAGTGTCTTGTAAGAGTTGAAGACACACGCCTTCCCGTGGGCATTTGGCTTCCTCTCCAACCTGCGACTCAGTGAGAGACGATTCTCCAGAAGAAGCTATCTCAGAGATGCCGAAGAGAAAGTGATGCATACCTTCACTGCATGCGGTCATGAATGCGAGACTGCTTGTGCGAATGCAAATTCACAACTTCCTATTTGCCCTAAACCTGTTAATACACTGCTTGAATGTGGACACCCGTGTCAAAAATAAGTGCAAATCTTGCAAGGAAGGCAAACCACTCATGCAAACGAGAAATGCGAAGAGGACGCTGTTTTGTGGCCATATTTGTGGAAGAGAGTGCCATGGAGGTGATCCTGCCCACCCTGCCGATAAGAAATGTCGGTATCATGTGTGCATTCAAAAATGTGTTGGTAAATGCAGCAATATCGTAAGTTGTCGATTGCATCATCTTGCTTGTTCATATAGCCTACCATCTCACGCATCGTGTTTTGTTGAAGTGTTCATCATGTGTTAGGACTGTGACTGGCAGTGCTTCCAGCGAGGGAAAAGTGTGTAGTCTTGTGTGTGGAGCCCCATGTAAACAGATGCCTTGTAATCTCCGATGTCGACAAATTGCTTGCCTGCGGTCATCGCTGTCCTAGTATCTGTGGCGAAGATTGCCCAGATGTTTCGTTTTGCATCGAATGCTGCTCCACCGAGACTAAGGCGAACATTGTCGACATGCTTGAGTTCAATTCATACGAAGAACAAGACCTGGATAATGATCCGGTCATCTTCCTACAGTGTGGGCACTTTTATTTCAACCACCACTTTGGACGGAATTATGGAAATCGGTGAGTCTCCAAACAAATCGTCGAGCTTCTACACAATTGACAACTTTCTCATTGTCTTATTCCCCCCTGCATTGTTAATGAACAGACAAAAGCTAATGAAAAATCGACGAAAGTAGGGTGAATTTCGTTAGGGTCTGCAAGTATTATCCTCGTCACTTAGGCACATCGAAACCAAAGTCCATGAATGCCCTGACTGATAGAAGCGCAATCAATCATGTCACAGAGATATGGCCGATCTCATTTCGTCTTTATGCGGCTTCGCCTTGCCTTGAAAGGAAGCCCATGACTAGCGTTGAAATGAGGCTAACGAAAGGTACCTCCTTGATACTAAGGGGCGAGCCGGATGACGCAAAGGTAAAGAGGTTGAGGATTGAAATTCTTGAAACAGCTCGAAGAGTGACGTAAAGATAGGGACCTATGAGGAAAGTCTTTTTTTGAAGGCATGGTCCGTGGGAAGGGAGAAATTGTCGTCACACCTCCTCCTTCTCGCCCATACCTCGAATTATTTGAGGGCTAGTACGAGCCCAGTGCCTTCACAAGGCTTATTCTAAGAAAGCAATGATGTGGAACTTCAATGTTGCAAATCGATGTATATCAACAATCGAGTATGTGGCACTATGCAGGACGCGGATAGGAAGCCGATACCTGAGCCTCAGTGTCTTCGTCTCCGATCTATGTGCAAGCTGCTAAATGAACTGGACGGCGCTCTCCACCCAAGTGAGAACGCCGAGAGTTGAATACGCATTTGCAAAAACCGAGTTATGTTGAAGGATGATATCAACGCCTGCATTAGTCCAAGAAGCGATGGATTTGACAAAGAGGAATGCAACGATAAAGAATTGAAAGGACACTGTTGAAGGCCCAAGAATCCAAGTGAATGGGGTATGAAACTATGGTGGAGGTGATGAGCTCACATTGGTACGAATCGCCAAAATGGCCAATCCTTACTTTAGTGGGCGAATGTGGAGGAGCTATGGAATTAGGAAGGGTGAATGAGTGTGGCGAGTCAAATTGGCGGAGGAAGTCATCGTTTGCTTGCATCAACATCGCTCAAGTGCAACGGTTGCAGAGCCTTGCAGGATTGAGTTGTTGATGTGATCTGTAGTGTTTTTAGGTCGGTAGGTGTAAACAATAACAAAGTTTAGTTAGTTATTATTAGAATAAGGGATGCAATAAAGCCAAAGCCTCCTTCGGTTGCAATAGTTGAATAAACATGCTCTACAGTTCGACTCTGATCGGAGCTCTTGTTAATATGTATCTATTTTTATATGTACACCCACTGTCCCCGGGGAGAGTGTAATGTCAAACACTCTTGCTAAGCTGTGTAATGCATAGACAGAAATGTAGTATGAAAGTCCCCAACCCCACTGTGACTCAGACAGTCAACCCAAATCTACCACCCCCTGCCATCCTCAATTGATTGACTGAATAACGACGTGTCCCCTGATTGTGATCAGTACTATTCTGAGCACGTGGTTCCTTGAAATTTCCCTCAGGAAAGTTTGGTGGGAAATGGTGACTATGAAAGTGATGTTGGCCATCTACTTCCTGGCCTACCCAAGTGATGAACTCGACTGAAATAGCTCTTGTAATTGGCTTTTAGATGGGGAAAGGTATGAAATCATCAAACCTCCAGATTGAATCCCAATTCTGAGTTTGCGAGTGGTGGCTTCTTTGATCTCGACTTTTTAGAGAATTCGAATGTGATCTTTCGTCCTTCATCATGTAGAGCAATGCATAACAAACCTCCGTGTAATCAAATGAACACTTTGTCGAAGATCTGACCTCGAGCAGCAGGAGAAGATACTTGAGCCATATTCTCCCGTGTTGCACTTGATTTGGGTTGCACAACCTGCAGACCAAGTGGCATTATTGAGGTATGTAATGAATCCTTCTGGTCGACTACCATTAGTTGCATGGAACGTGAAAAGAACTTGTACATGGGAACCATTTCCAGTACTATTAGGGTTCAATGGTAGCAAAAACAACACGGTGGCATTGTTGTTATACTTGTCGTTCATTTTCCTGACAATCAAGAGTGCAGCTACAAAAAATGATGACATGTCAGATTTGATTTGCAAACAACAGTACAGATGGGAATAGGAGACAAAAACTCACCACATACAATCCGAACGCTTGATGATCTGGATTATTCTCCTGATAGGGCACTCCCAATCGGTTGAAAAGGCCCACTCCACGGTTTGCTAAGTCGTTCCATCTCACAACAGAAGATACAATGGCCGGTGGTGGAGCTTTGTTTGGATCATCGTGATCCGGGTGACAAAGATCATGTGCAAGCACATATCCAACCGGAGATTATTCCATGAACCGTATTGGGTCGTGGAATTACGGACAGTGAAGGTGAAGTCACAGATACCACCATCCTCTCCAATATCCAATATCAATCTTGAGGACCATCATTATTTGAGGAAGATGGCCCCTGTCCGTGGATGGGCCGATCGTGTTGCTCGAATTGGTGTCTTGTATGGATTCAACTCACAATTTCTTGCTAATACAGTGTGTGCATTTGCAAAGGCTGGTATAAGTCATTCGAACCTGTTTGAGAAGGTGGCCAATCGCATCATTGGTCAAGATAACTTGGATCAATTTGATACGCAGGCACTTTCCAACACACTGTGGGCATATGCAAAGACTGGCTTTAATCATCCAGAGCTCTTTGACAAATGGCCAATCACATTGCTGAATCTAACAAAATGGATCGGTTCAACTCTCAAGACTACTGCTCGATTCCCTCATCCCGAGCTGTTCAAGAAAGCTGCCATTCTCCTTTGGTCATACGCTAAAATGGGCGATATCAACAAGCAGCTGTTCTTGTCATTTGTGTCGACTGCTGCAGAATTGATTGATTCCTGCAACAATCAACATCTTGCTGACATTCTGGGCGTATGCAGTAGCTGATGTCGAGGCACCGCTCCTTTTCAATCATCATTTCATCAATAAGTGCGTTGAAAAGGAAGGTGACTTTGAAATTGAACACTACAGACAGCTCTATCAATGGCATTTGTGGCAAACAAATGAGAAGTCCAATTCTGGGCTACCAGTAGACCTTCAAGAGAGATGCTACGATATCTTCATCTCCGAAGAGCCAACAATATCTAAGCTTCAGGGTGATGTGGTGGCGCAACTATCGCACATGGGTCTCGAACCAAAAGAAGAGGTGCTCTGAACAGCGGCTATCGCATAGATGCTCTTGTGGAGGTGAATGGAAAGCAAGTAGGTGTCGAAGTAGATGGCCCTTCTCACTTCATCGGTCGAAGCAAGTCTCCACCAGCCAAAAAAATACTGAAGATGGGACAAGTCCCGTTGACTGGCGGTTTAAAGCTTGTATCCGTGCCGTATTGGGGGTGGGACAAACTTGGGCGCAATCGAGTGAAGAAGCAAGATTATCTCTGGGTGCTGTTGGAACTCTGAGGAATTTCACAACAGTAGCCAACAAGTTGCATGTGCAAATAAAAGCCTGTGCGTGGAAATCATTCGACACAAAACACAAACAAAACTTGCGAGAGCATCAGCACCCCCGCCCGTATCCGTATCGTCATCATCATCATCATCATCATCATCATGAAGCAGCACCGCCAACCAAACAGTTCTGGTTCTAGCAGCCGACTCGCCACGGTGCTACTCCTCACTATCGCCCTGCCCTACCTCTTGTTCTCCCGTTGCTCTGCTGATGAATCATCAAGTCTCATCATCGATCGCCACGCCGCCACAGGATTGAAGGAGAAGCAATGTGCAGAGGCGTCTCAAAAGCTTGACAAGAAGAGGATCCGTCAAAGCACCCTCTCCAACCTACTCGAACCTGATGGTTCCCGTGACTGACGGCTTCGCCATCTGTCACAGGGATATGACTGCGGTACTGTACCTGATACCGTTCCGACAGTCATCCTTCCTGTTCACACGTGTCAAGTAGCAACTACGTCTTGCTTCGTAGTTGATCCTCTCACAGAGATGACGTCGCATGTTGATGCTCGTTCATCACCTCTCGTTTAGAATAGCCCACTTCTTTGCTTCTTAGCTTAAGCTTAGTAGTCACCATGATATCCAGTGTTCCTAGTGGTCTCTTCTGGCTCTAGTTGCACATCCAATACCACTTTGCTATTGCTTGTGACATTATTTATAAATATTTCCATCCAGTTTACTGGGTGCCATAGCAAACAAAGAAAAGATATCTTTCATCGGTCGAAGCGACCGTATGAGAGAGATAAAGAAAATACTCAACGCATATCAGCTCCATGGGTAGGTGAACAAAAATTAGCAACGCGGTTGATTCACTTCTAGCCAAAATAAAAGGATCCATCCTACCATACGTGACATGCGATGATGTCCTCGAGATTTTTCTCTTGTGGCGATTCTGCGATCTGCGTTGGACGGCATGTGATTGAAGCGAATTCGACGTGTCGACATCAAGGGCAATGGTACGTTCGACGATCCACTCTGTGGTACGACAACGATCCACTCTGTCAGAGGTTTTCACCTTAAGGTGGTGAATAATTCTCATAACGGAAAGACTACGGTCATCCACAAAGGACAAAGGACATCTGCTATTGAGCGATGGACTTTATGATAGAATTTACATGTGGGGGGAGAAGAGTTCTCGCATCCTAACCCTCACATCCAGAGAGAGGCATCTGCTATTGAGCGATGGTCACCTCATCAACGAAACCTAATGAATAGTCCGTGTAAGACGCTAGTCGCAATAGACGCCCTCTCACGCCGAATAGGGGAGAGTTGGAAATATGATGTATGATGTACTGCTGAGGGCGTGCATTGAGCTACTTGGTGGCAAGGCAAACGAATGAGCCTTGACGCAACCGTTTAGCTTTGGAGTTTTTGTGTGCTCATGTTGCCAAGGCTATAAAAGGGGGTGATGTACGCTTTGCTCAAGCGAACACCTCAAATAGACCCTCAAAGGCAAATCGATTATCCCCGTTGGGCGAAGTCGAGCGTGTGCTAGAACCGTCTACTCTAATTAATTAAATCTTAAAGCTCTTTGAGCAAAATCGTTTTTATTTGTCCCTTTTGATTCCATGTTTCAGCGACGTTCTGTTCAAAGAAAGATCATACCTGTTCAGCGACGCCTGGCGAACTGTTCAAAGGAAGATCATTTCTATTCAGTGGCGAACTGTTCAAAGTTATCATATTTATTTACTGGTGCATTCAGGATGTCCAGCCTATTGCTCTTTCCATTGCAGGAGGAGGAAGAAGGAAAGAAACAATTAAAGAGCAATCGTAGAACTGGGTCACCAGACAAATGGTGGAGCCTTTGTGGCAACCATATTGGATCGTCCATGTTCTCCAACAGTGGTTGGCCTCGTGGTAACCATGCCTAATATATTCCAAACGTCAAGGTCTAGGGGGAGCGATGTTTTCACAGCTGCTTCTCTTACTAGATGGAGATTATCCGGGTGTTCCGTTTCTTCACCAAGAGAGATCTTCCAATGATGAGCCTTCGGATACTATCTGGAGCGAAGGGGCCTTCTGCGGTACTTTGTGTCCACAGCAGGTGTCCTGATTCTCGTGCTTCGATTCCCTGTCGTGTATTTACCTGACAGTCGAAAGGAATCGCTTGCAGCTCAAACTCAAATTCAAACAACTCGTCCCGAGTGCAGTGATAGAAAAGAGTTCAACTCTAGAGTTAGCAAGAGTTAGAGTTAGCACTATAAAAATTTTTCAGAGTTAGGAAGAGTTAGAGTTAGCAATCCTAAAGAAATAAAGAGTTAGGAAGAGTTAGAGTTAGCAATACTAAAGAAATAAAGAGTTAGGAAGAGTTAGAGTTAGCAATACTAAAGAAATAAAGAGTTAGCAAGAGTTAGAGTTAGACATTTCAGAGCTAACTCTAAGCTAACTCTAGAGTTAGCACCATAAAATTTTCTAACAGTTAGCAACAGTTAGGTTTAGTAGGTAGCAATCTATGACCCCAATAACTACACCTACAGTCTACAAGAAAGAAACCCCCAGTTAAACAGCGATGCCCGAATCAATCTAGTACAATGATAGACGAATTGCGATCTGAATCTGAACCCTCTGAAAGGAATTCTGCCATAGTCATCTCTGCTGGCACTGGCGCATGACGCATCTCTGCTTCAATGAGACGTTCTAGGTTCCAGCACTTTAGAGCATCCTCCGTCTGCCTTGACTTCCAAGTTTTTGGAAGCACATCTGCGTTGATACTCATCAGCCACTTCCTTTGGATCAACATACACAGTTGGAAGAATGGTGGAAAGCATGGCAAGTCTTTCGTATGTTCTAACAAGAAGCCTAGTTCTTCGTGGAGCAGAGATGTATCCTGAGAGGCTGAAGAAGCGTTCGCATCCAGCTTCCGCTACTCGGCGAGACGCCATCCTCTGCACGATTATGAACAAATTGGGAAAGACGTTCTGGTGATCCTCGAAGAAGCTCATGACATCAAAGCGACCTTTCTTCTTTTCAATATAGTCAACAAGATTCTTTCCAGAAGGCAAATCTCTCCCCTTCCCAGTGATGTCCCTGCCAACGTGAATTTCTCTACCTATATCCTCATCGCCCAATGTTTTGCTATCAGGTTGTTTCCTACCATATATTGGCTGGTACTTACTCCGCTTGTATACCTCAAACGCTTCTAATTCTTTTTCGCAAGCTGATAATCTAAAGAAGAGCCGGTAGGAGGAAGGATACCATCTCTACTGTCAGGCTCATCACTCGAATCAGAAAGGATGCGTTCATTACCACTCTCGTAAAGGTCCTGCAACCACTTCATTATATCATGGCGTGCATTATTGTATTGCACCTCAGTCATCAGTTCTGTCTCAGTAATCAGTGGTTTGAGGCCAAACAAAGGGTTGAGAAGGGTGGCTGCTCCGAATGCGGGGGTTAGTTTCTCCACATCATCACCTATTGCAACACGGTGCTCCAAGTCATCAGCATATGTTTTTTGAAATATTTCAATTACTTTCTCCATCTTCACCGCACCACCTCGGAATTGCTTGAGCTCCTCTTCAGCTTCAGTTGGGTCAACATCGTCGTCATGCACAAGCACATCACACACACCACGCTTTCGCAAATCTTCCGTGCCATGGTAATGCGAGACATCTGAAAAAGAAATGTAGCAACACATGCAAAATTAGTTGCAGTGTGTGCGTTCACAACATCACAGTAAAGCATAATCCACTTACCAGAGTGCATTGGGAATGCACCCAACCTGCTTTGTTCGACAGCATATCTCAGTTCAAAAAGTACATACGACCAAGCTTTGCGGCTGTTGTCTTGGGCAAACAAGCTTAGGTTTTTGCACCATATGATGCAGCCTCGTATTGACGGAGAATCATCTTATCACTCTGAGTGTATTCAAGACGGCTGCGGTCTTTATTAGACTTTTCATCATCTTCAAGCAAGTTTATAGTCTGCTCCGCCCACGGCAAGAAGGGTATTCAGAGTTTCGGATACATCACCCTGGATAATGTTGGCACGCTTAGTCTCAGAATACACCGCATCCCATCTTGTATCATTTGATGGTTTTGGTCCTAATATAGGATTGCGTTCTCTTTCTTCTTGAATGCCCCTAAGCGTGGACGATCTTTCTCCAGAGCGGAAAATTCGAGCTTGGATTTCATGGCTCTTCTTCATGACTGCGCCAAGCTCTGGATTGGCAGGCTCTGCAAAATCCCCGAGTGGTGAACCTCTTAGGAATAGGAGGGACACAGCTCAGATTTTGGACCTTTTTGGAGTAAGGGACCCTTCATGAGGGACTACTCTACAAATACAGCGTGCGTGGTCTACTTGTCCAAGGATGAGAAGGACTGCTCTATTCACGCTATCTTACGTGGTCGTACCTTGTGAGGACGACTACGCCTTCACATCGTTTGTTGAGACGATGAATGTGAAGATAAACATGCTGCTGCAGAATACCTACGGTGCTTAATGGGAAACTGCCGCACCTTGACGCGTCTCCGACAAATACCTTGCTGGAAGGACATAAATATGACTTCCAAGGAACGCTCAAGCAAGTGGAACAGCACATGCCAAAATAAGTACTGGTCACTAAACAAGGTACCGGACAAGAGGCGCGATAATGATAGAGAAACGCCTCTCCGCCGCTGTTGTTCAGTACATTCAGCGGAGGGCTTGCGCGAGGGAGCTGGCTGCTTCCTCATACGCTTGTCCCACAGTCAAAAAGGAGTTTGACTGAGATCTGTTGCCGACAGCTCGTAAGATGCTTGGGAGTTTCACCATCTTCCACCGTCTTTGAGACATGCCTCGGAATGGTAATCTTCGTTCGTGGCTCGATGGACCGACCTTTTTGGATGAGCTCGGCTGCAGTGCCTGCCAAGCCTGCTTCTCTGAGAATTTCATAAGGAGTCATCGAGGGATGCGTCCAGACATCTTCTACTTGAAAGTTGTGTTATACAATGAGTGGAAAGTGTGCATAACTATTGAACGACCTGTTGTTAGGCCTAGTGCAACACAGGTAATATGATCGACATATTAGAGAAGCTTGCTCGCGGCAATTCTCTAACGAAGGCTTCCAAGTAAATGCTGCGAAAAGTTACATACCATGCCCTGGATGTGATACTGACTTGGAGACACCATTTGGACAAAGTCCATGAAGATGGTGTGGGTGCCACCCGTTGCTCTCTGCGATGTACAGAGACTACCAAAAGAATCTGCTCACGCTGCGCTCAGCGGCTTATGTGAGGCCTTCCCGTGAACCGGCTGGGGAGGAGGAATGCTGACCAAAATATCAAGGAAGCAACCCATGATTGATCGTCAGCGACGTCGACGTGATCGTTTCTGACGTAACCAGAGTTGAAACGGCAATGGCTGTGCTACTTCGTTCAAGCAAGGCTTGGGGGAGTATCGACTCTGCGTGTACTCATCGTCTGGCACCTGTCGTAGTGCTCAACAGGAGATGATACGTAATGATGAAGCTTGGACTCCCAAAGGAGAGTCCAGGGGTACGATAAAGTGTCGGAGTCTGGTAGTGTGTTCTTACCTTTCTCGCGGCGAGAGGACCTAGGTATCTTCCGGTCTAACATGGAGAATACGTAAAAATTTAACTCCTAAGACAGGGCAAGGGCCGCCATTACCCTTCGGGAGAGGACCTACTTCTTATATATCAGATCGACCTCATTGAAATAAAAACAAGGGAAGCTGATACAGCCATGGCTAGTGTTAGAGGAGCTACGCTACCTTGGTTGACACCCTCAGTGGCTAGGTTGCGATGCTTTCAGCGTGAAGGACAAAAGATCATCAACATCAACGTTGGATAGCACCATCCTTACACGACGCGTGCCACACCTAGACAAGGAAGAGGAGACGACAGCAACTCACTGGAGTGCGCTGTTGTAACGAAATTGACGAAGCCAGCATCTCTTGGAGTGCTGACTTCACGAATTATATTGCCAGCAAGATGATGATGTTTTATACGAAATGGCAAGCTCTTGTGCTTGTGGTTACACATGAACATGAGAGAGATGTGACGAAAAAGAACATTGTTCTGATATAAACCTTGATGAAGCGAAGCGAAGCTACTTGTGCCTGGATCTGCCGCAATGTCCCGTCGAGATCAATGAGAAACACTAATGGATCTTAGGCGGATAGGATGTTCTGCAGAGCCGATGCAAGATGCAAATGGAGACACCTCGTCCGGTAACTCCTGCAGCTCTTCAATCCAAGACCTTCCGCTATTGCAGGGGAATTGGTATGTCACGTCCATAGCGCCGCCGGCGCCGGATGAAAGAACAAGTGTTACGTCAACTATGTACTAATGCAAGTACGATGTTTCTGAAGGAAGTTGATGCAATTGTGCATGCAGTTGTGTTGTTGCCCTCGTCTTCCAAGTCGGGGTGCCGAAAGAGGCTGAGGAGGAAGCTCAGGATGGCTCCCCCCTCCGCAATACTCAATTGATATTATTATGTGTGAAACTATGATCGATCCTAAGATTGGTTCAAAGTGGTCGACTTCTCCACTACCGAAATTCAAACGGGATGATGGTGATTATCCGCGCGAGCGAGAGCGACTCTTCTCCTCACAATTCAAGCGGACTCCCTACCTGTTCTTCGAGACTTGATTACATCGTTGTGCGGATGTCAAAGGGCACTCTGCATGGAAGCTAGTTATGTTTCCGTCACGTAAGTCACGATATTCAAGAATACAGAGATGGTCAGGCCTCTCTGGATGGCGTGCAATTGCACCCGCCGCAGTATTACTGCTGCAGCAACAGCGTCAGTTGTGAACCTGTTGATGCAAACCTGATTGTCGAAAACCTTCCCGATGCAGCTGGGGGCAATCTGGTCCTTTCGTACCTCACCGACTAATTACGCAGCCCTCGCAGATTCAGTCAAGACTTCGTCAAAGATTGACCCATGTTTCTCTGGTCGCTAGGATGGCCGCTGCGCAAGAAATTATTGGTGGACAGTTCCTTATTCGCTTGAAATACATAAAGCGACGCGATCCCAAATATTGATTTGGTTCGTAGGCCTTGATCTAGCCGCTTACAAGAACCTGAAAGCTACTCAGGTTCAAGACTCCAACGAAGGTCCCTTCTTAGAGCGACTTGAGTTGTTGACACGAGTGGAACTGTGCGATGCAAAAACGAGCCTCATTTAGACAGTCTATTGCAGCGCTCAACGATCGATAGAAGACCCCATACTTAAGGAGGAGTAAAGGGGGTGTGTATAGTGAGATTATTTGAAATGAAAACGGAAAGTGAAAGCGTTGAAATTGAATAACAACGTCTTGGCCAACCTATACGCACACAACCGATGTAGAGTACATTTGGTTGCTCTTAGATCACGAAAGAACTTACGTCCTTGATTCGTATCAGACGATATTGTATTGACATCCCTGGAGATCCTTTTTTCCCAATTTAGGTTGTTTTGGTCTCTATCTTATCGACTGGTTTTTTAGCCGCTATGAGGGTTTTCCAGTCTGATTTTGCCCGTTTTTGGTCACACAGTTCGGGGGAGAATGTCACAGGGATATGACTGCGGTACTGTACCTGATACCGTTCCGACAGTCATCCTTCCTGTTCACACGTGTCAAGTAGCAACTACGTCTTGCTTCGTAGTTGATCCTCTCACAGAGATGACGTCGCATGTTGATGCTCGTTCATCACCTCTCGTTTAGAATAGCCCACTTCTTTGCTTCTTAGCTTAAGCTTAGTAGTCACCATGATATCCAGTGTTCCTAGTGGTCTCTTCTGGCTCTAGTTGCACATCCAATACCACTTTGCTATCGCTTGTGACACCATCGCCGCCGCTTCCGCAGGTGCCAAGAGTAGCAAGGCGGCATCTACCACGGAGCCAAGAGCTGCACCACCTCCTACCTTTCCTCCCACTGTGTCAGTTCAACCATCGTCTAAGCCGAGTTTGACTCCCACTGCCACTGTATCAGCTCGCCCGTCACCGAAGCCTAGTTTGTCACCCTCTGTGTCGTCTCAACCATCACTTGCGCCTTCCAAATCAGGCAAGTCGAGCCCCAGATTTCGCAGATATGAATAGATGAATACATGACAGTGTATCATATATCATGACACTTCGGGGAGTCTGTCAAAGCAGCGGCGCTAGGACTTCCCTCTTTTTCAAGAGTCGGGAATACTACTGAATTAGGGACTTGTAGCAAATCCAGCATAAGCTAGTACATTAGGTTTAGGTATCATTCGTTTTAATCTAGTTGAATGTATATATCCTGCTCTCACCCTCACCAATAGTTATGGTAGGAGACAAACAGCCATCTCGTGAAAATGTCTACGACTCTGTTAGGCGCTTGACTCTTGAAGGCTCATTGACTTGTTGAGATAAAGCTGGTCCGCTTCAGGTAGTAATCTAATCTGATCAACTTCAGTCCTTTGTTACTGAATTTGTTTCTCAATAGAAATAGAATACTTGACGTGTGCTAAAAGGCCCCAGTTGCCAGTTCATATTGTGTCCCATCCAACTATATAATATATACGAAGTTGGATTGAAAGAAAATACTAGTATAGATTGGTTGGTTGATTGATTCTATTTTAAAGAACTTGTGAGCTAATGTCGAACGAAGGAGTGTTTTATCGGCGATGATTGACATAACGGCAAGAAAGCATATTGAATGCTTATCGCCGATCACGAGAAACAAGAAAGATATGAGTTGTATTGTATGTGTGTCCAAAGGTACTGGTAGGACGGTGTGACATTCTACCCCTCCTTACAGAGGTGTGTGTCGAGTTGTTGTTGAAGTAGGTTATTATTTGTTGAAGTGCGAGAGAGTACGCGACACTTGCGAGCATGTGGCTCAATTTTTTTTTTTTTTGGTACGTGGTCTGTCTACGGGGACACGTGCTCTTTCTCGCTCAGACTTCTTGTTGTTGCATCAAGCTGCTCTGAGTGAAACTCCATATCTTAAAGCTTAATCTCTATAATTACCAAATGGGGATGTTGACCCGCTTTTCTCTCTCCATTCACTTATGATCATTAAAGCCAAGTTTTTGCGGTCGGTTACTAACCTGGTACACAAGCCACGGCCGTTTGGCAATGAGCCACTCGGAATTGCTTCCTCGTGACCTATGAAATCAACACGTAATCGCTATTGAAATCACAAACTTGTCAGGACTTCTTCCTATTGCTAATAACTCTATTCTTCAAAAGACCAAGCGGTCTCGGGTGAAACGCGTTCTCAGTCTTTGATCAGAATCCTCGTAATTGCAAATCCCCTGTCACCTAATTCCCAAATCCAAGCTAATGCCTTTAGCATGATGATGTGTGGTTACATCTCAGTTGTGTGAGCGTATTGGTTCACCAAATTTGCTCAACAACAGATCCACTCATCAGTTTGCTTGCTGGCTCCGTCGCTGCTGCCTGCAGTTGCACTTTCCAACTGCTGCCTCCCGCTCGGTGCTTGGTTGTGTCGTTCGTCTCGACAGTGACGTCATCTCCGTGGACTGGCCATATGTACGTAAGTGTCATTCGGGCGAGAGTATCGAGACACTTTTTCTGGGGCAATGATTGGCCCACTTTTTTTGTTTTTTGTATGTGTGCGAGAGTATCGCGACACTTTTTCTGGGGCAATGATTGGCCCACTGTTCTTGAGCAATGATTGGCTCGGACGAAGGACTCAGGTACTTATAAAGCCTCTTTCTGACACTTATCTGTGAAGACAGTGGAGTCTCTTGTCGACGCAGCGAGAAAAATCTCAGCGGCGAGGGCAGTTGCATAGCCCGTGATTGCTTGTTAAATGTGAACAAAGTACTGATTGCCATTGACATCAGTTTGAAGCTTGTAAGTAGGCACATTCTGCGCTGGGGCCATTGAAGTTGTGCCAGTAGCGTAGGTTGGAGCAATGCGGCTAGTAGCCGGCTGGTTAGCATAAAATGCTGGAAATTGAGAAGCAGAAGCGGGTGCGACTGTCATGTAGGAGGCTCCCTGAAGATGAAGAGGGTGGAAGAAGTACTGCTGCTGCTGTTGCTGCACGGGAGAACCACTGCCGTTGTTGCTCCGGTTATCATAGCTGTCGGCGTCATCATCCTCATCACTGTCACAGTTGTCGGCGTCATCATCGTCATCACCATTATGGGTGCTGCTGTCATCATCATCATCATCATTATGGCCGCTGTCTCGTCACTATGCGTGTCACGTCATGGGCGCTGTCGTCATCGTCAGTATGGACGCTGTCTTCATCGTTACTATGGGCGCTGTCGTCATCATCGTCATCATGGCTATGGACGCTGTCGTCACCATCATCATCATCATTATGGATGCTGTCGTCATCATCCTCTCTCTTCCTCTTGATCCTTTTATTCTGGACGTAGTTGTTAGCCGTCTTTTTGAATTCGCGATTCCAATAGGCCTTTAGCAGATCGAAGACATCTGTCCAAAAGATTGGGTCCAGACCGAAGTGCGCCGCATCAAAAGGGTCCACTCCTTTTTCATCCTTGATAAAATCCTGTGCATCATCAGTTAGGCCGTTCCATGTTGCCTTGAGCTTCGCCTCATCCGTCGTAGGTGCTCCGATAAGGGGCAGCATTTCACTGATCCTCCATAGGCTCTGCATGCGTAGCTTGAAATCGTCGGGGCTGTAGAAAGTACCACGTATGGTATGGTTCTTCCACTCGAGACCCATGATTCTTGTGGCCAAGGAGTCAGCCGGATTATTATGCTTGCTCCATGAGACGAAGAGCGCCTTGAGCATGTGGGCAAATCCATCATTAGTGTCGGCGTCGGCGTGGCCAGGGTCATACCATCTTGTGCCATCGTCACGAATAACGTTGAAGAGATCCTTGACATGTCCACCGATAGTCTCCGAAAAAGCATCGAAGCGTGCTTGGTCGTTCAAATTGGTTTGGTCAGCAAATTGGATGAAGCGTTCGGTTTGCTTGATGAAAATTTCTACCTCCTGGTTCAAGTGTTGATTTGTGAAAACGAGGAAATCGACATGCTTCTTGCTGCCATTGGCGCGTAGGCCTTCCATTTGAACGGTGTCGAATCCATGCTTGGTGGTGAGTTCAGTTTGATTTGCGGATGTTAATGCGTTGGGTTGGATTCCGACGGCGTAAAGCCAAGCGTCGGTTTTTGATGTGTTTGAAGTCATTATTTGCGTAGGTTAAAGGTAATAGGGTGTAATATTACAGTGTCCCATCCAACTATATAATATATACGAAGTTGGATTGAAAGAAATACTAGTATAGATTGGTTGGTTGATTGATTCTATTTTAAAGAACTTGTGAGCTAATGTCGAACGAAGGAGTGTTTTATCGGCGATGATTGACATAACGGCAAGAAAGCATATTGAATGCTTATCGCCGATCACGAGAAACAAGAAAGATATGAGTTGTATTGTATGTGTGTCCAAAGGTACTGGTAGGACGGTGTGACATATTGTAGTTGATTGTATCACCGGTCTCACCTCCCAAGGTTGATCGGTAGCCGTCAAGTCACACATCCAAATAGGACGATGCGGTGTGTGAAGTGCATAGTCCGAGAATTGAGAATGCATATGAATCGAAAATGCATACAATACTGTATATTGCGCATTCTTGATCACTGAGGCTGCCTGCCTGAGGTGGGTTAAACCCATGACCGTGACTACTGAGAAGGGAGTACCGGGCTCTAACTTTTAGGTTCGGGTACACAAAGTAAACTGTCTCTTGCTTCCTCCTCCTCCGGCTTTTTTAGTCTTGATGTCGACGTCATAGGAGGACGGCTACTTACGCAATCTTTTTACAGGTGGGCAAAGAAGATAGACGATGTGGTCTTTTATATGAAATACTTCTGATTAGAACATTGAAGAACGAACAAGATGCCAATCAATATGAGATGGTATCGAAAAGATAGGAATCTATCTGAGAAAGGTTCCTTTATGTGCGTTATTTCTCTGCTCAGAATAATTGCACATGCGTGACACAGAACTCCATCAAATCTGAGCTGTGTGCACATACATTCAACAAGCTGCATGTGCACACACACACAAACGCCGTGTGGTGTGGAACACATCAGACATAAAACACAAACAACAAAACTTGCAAAGCATCTATCATCATCATCATCATCATCATCATCATGAAGCAGCACCGCCAACCAAACAGTTCTAGTTCTAGCAGCCGACTCGCCACGGTGCTACTCCTCACTATCGCCCTGCCCTACCTCTTGTTCTCCCGTTGCTCTGCCGATGATTCATCCAGTATCATCATCGATCGCCGCGTCGCCACAGGATTGAAGGAGAAGCAATTGCAGAGGCGTCTCAAAAAGCTTGACAAGAAGAGGATCCGTCAAAGCACCCTCTCCAACCTACTCGAACCTGATGTTCCCGTGACTGACGGCTTCGCCATCGCCGCCGCTTCCGCAGGTGCCAAGAGTAGCAAGGTGGCAGCTCCTGGTGCTGGACCAAGAACTGCACCCCCTGTAGCACCTCCTACCTTTCCTCCCACTTATCACCCGTCATCGAAGCCTAGCTTGGCTCCCACTGTGTCAGCTCAACCAACATCGAAGCCTAGTTTGACTCCCACTGTATCAGCTCGCCCGTCATCGAAGCCTAGCTTGGCTCCCTCTGTGTCGTCTCAACCATCACTTGCGCCTTCCAAATCAGGCAAGTCGAGCCCCAGATTTCGCAGATATGAATAGATGTAGATGAATATATGACAGTGTATCATGATCATGACACTTCGGGGAGTCTGTCAAAGCAGCGGCGCTAGGACGTTCCTCTTTTTCAAGATCAAGAGTCGGGATGGAGTTCTCTTGAGATAATTAGGGACTTGTAACAAATCCAGCGTAAAATTAAAAGCTTTTATATTAGTTATCATGTACGTGTATATAGTTGAATGAATATATCCTGCTCTCACCCTCACCAATAGTTATGGTAGGAGACAAACAGCCCTCTCGTGAAAATGACTACGCCGCTGTTAGGCGCTTGACTCTTGAAGGTTGAAGGCTCATTGACTTGTTGACATAATCACCAGGTCCACTTCAGGTAGGTATGTAATAATTAACCTAGTATATATTCGATTATATAACGCAATTTAGTGGGATCATTGACAGCAATCATGGTGATAATCTGCCTCTCAGTAGATGTTCGGCGGAATCATATCCAATCAGTCAGAGTCAGATCCTCAGATCAGAGCTCGGAGTTGAGGAGGAGCCTGATGAAGCACTATACCTATACTTTTGCCTTATTGCTTGTGGGCCGCTCTTCTTGGCTATCCCTGAGTGCTCTTATAGCACATTAGCTGTATTACGTACTTCGTTTCGGCCACAGGAAATAGAGTAGACAAACGCTCTTTATCTTTAGACCTGAAGTTATGCACAAGTGACAAATTTTGGACTTACAAGCTACTCAACGAGATATAAAGCTCTTTCCAAGGAAAATACAACCGAGAAAAGGTTAGATTTTCTGCCTATACGAGGTATGTAGATCTGGTACAAGAGATGACGGCAACAATCGTTACAACCAGAGATAGCACAGCTATTACTCGGCCGATAAAGTGAGCAGAAATGTTTCAACAATCGGATTATATAATAACTCTAGAGACATTAAAAGTGCACTATCATTTCCACACAAGGTCACTGCATACTTACGAAATCGCTACTATCTCTGCTGAAAGTGAAAGAACATTAGCCTTGATTCTGTACGTGCCTCCTTCATCTAGACAACTTGCTCGCCTCCTTCATCTAGCATACGAGGACTTTTGCCACCCGTAGCTAGAATTCACCCGATGTGGACTTTGCCTCCTTCGTTTGAAAACCTTTGAACTCACGTACTTACCTCCAGTAACATCTCGTCAACGCGCCTCTCTCTCTCTTTTAGCATTTGTCCCAATGCTCGATTCGATCTAGTCCTCTCCTCCTCTCTCTTCGCCACCAATTTATCTAAGTGACTTGCTCTCGGTCAATCTCGGCTGCAGCCTTGTACCAAATTCTGGTGGTCAATCTCGGCTGCAGCCTTGTCCCAAATTCTGGTGTGCCGGAGATCAATGGTGCCCGTCTTAGCTTCATTCTGAAAATCGAGCTCCAACTTCTCCATTTCCTGCTCCCGGTCCACCAAGTATACGCCATGCTGAAAAGCCTCATAACGTCTGACCAAGTAATGGTAAGACTTCCTTTTCTCCCTAAGCTCTGCCTGGTACTTGTCGTATCCTCCAGCTGTATGCATCCCCAAAACAATCGCTACTAAGACCGTGGCTACATCAAAATAGGCCTTGTAGCGTTTGTCGGTAAAGAGGGAGACTCCGGCGAGAGAGGCAAACACTGTGAGCAGTCCTTTGGTGAACAGTTTGTAGTTGACTTGTCTCAACCTCATTTGACATGCTAGTGCTTCAATCCTACATTCTCGTAGACGGGCTGCAACGAACACGTCACTTCGATTATTCTGTGCCTCCAAATTGAGTGTTGGAGTCGCCTCCTCCACCTCCTCCATGCTTCACTTTAGCGTTGTTCTGCTTCTTCGTTCTGTAAATACATATGTAAGTACAGTAGTCTGGAGAGGGGCCCTCGGCATAGACTCCAATTGTTGGTTACTCTAATGATCTCGTAGCGATAATGCAGCATCACAACCACGTACCATGCTGCTGATCTTCGCTCCGGGTTGAGCGCTACTTATGACCGCAGATTTGAGGTGATGGACAGTAGCATGGAACGAACAGCTGTCTAATGAAGACAGCTATCTCATCCCGCGGTAGTCATCTTTGTCCATCCCTTCTGCCGACTTTGGCGGCAGCAGGTTGGCTGTTTGCTTTTGAATCAACGCTGTGGCCATGGCGTTGCCATTCTGCTTTTGATCAAGACAACAACCGACCATTGCACTCGCAGTATCGTTGTGTGCGGCTAGTCATCATAGTTTTAGTTTAAGCGGCCCACTCCCCACCCTTTGACCAAGCGAGCTCTGAGAGTCGCAGTGTTTTTGGGAGTGTGGGTTCGCATGAGATTTAACCCACACAGTTTTGGCACCCCAACAAAGTAGTCTTTTCGTTTTGTTGCGGTCTGTCAGGGGAGAGCTGAAAAGGAAGCAGTCTTTTCAGTGCTTCCCTGAGGGATGACGTAACCTGAGTATCCTGTGAGTGCAATGTAGACGAGCAAGAACCTAGGTCCAGTGCTTGCACTTGACCGTGCCAGATTTGAGCATTTGATACACGATGAGACAACAACACACTCTATCCAAACTTCCTCCTCACAAAATTTCAAATTTTGGTGACCAATCTTTCCTCTTTCTCCCGTTGACACTATTTTTGGTGACAACAATCCAATAGTACACCGACTCCCACCCGGAGAGAGGCTTATGTCCTTAGCCAAAGTCGCTCATTTGGCTATGGCCACCGAAGCCGTGTATTTGAGAGAGGGCAAGATCGAATACGAGTTGTGTTATTCAAGAAGGTGCTCGTTATGGGGTACTCTTTGAAAGGCAAGATGATGGCGACGTCGAAAGATGATGACAAAGGGACAGAGGTGCAGCGTCGCGTCGGTTTGCCATCATTTTCGTCATCAAGTGCGGCAGAGGGTGGCAGAAGAGACGACGGAGATAGTAATCAGCGCACATCTCACGGATTCATTCAACCTACAGCAGAGCCAAAAGATGAAGTAGTAGTGGAGAGACTACTCAATCCTTCCAACAGCGGCTCGTCAATCTCTTCCATGAATGTCGTTTCAAATGATATTTGCAAACCAGAGAGTGTGCATGAAGTTAAACCATCGGAGTCTCGTGATGGATCTTCACAGTCACTTGAGGTTGAAGGACGGCAAGAAGAGACATCACCACATCCTCTATGCAATCCTTCTTCCTCCGATTTCAAAGCGTTACAACACAGCAGTAGCAGCAGCAGTAGTAATCGGGAGAAAGCCCCATTGTCTGATCGATTTACTGACGCACGAACGACAATTCCTAAACTCCGATTTCCTGCAGGCCCAACAATCATAGGATTTCGACCACCACCACCGCCGCATGGTGGTTATCGTCCTGCGCCTCCATCGTATAATCATGATCCTCGTTTCCATCATCCTCACCACCCACCTTATATGAGTGGTCCTCCACCTGGTCAGCACTACTACGGCTACTCAACTCCTTATCGACAGAGATATCCACCACCACCTGTTTGTCATCCGACGCCGAAAGCAAAAAGTGTTGGGACGAAGGAGGAAGGAGTAAAGTCTGAGTCGGCTAACGTTGAAGGTGCAGGAGGATCATCTTTGGTCAATAGAGAGATAGGCGCTTCACCCGCGGTATCATCCCTTAAGCGCATTGAAGCTCTACCCCTGAAGAAGAGGAAGATGATAGATTTCTCAGGTGATAGTCAAGAACGTATCGGCGCTATGAAGGCAATTTCGGTAGACGACCACGAAACAAATGAGAAAGTCAACGAATTCGCACATGGTGATCATGGTCACGATGCAGAGCGCCAATCTTGGGAGGAGGAGCATTACGCTCGTTACCATACTCCTCGTTACAGTGGCCCTTATCCTCCTCCATACCACCCCCACCACGGCCACTATTATTCGCCATATCACCCACCTGAATCTGATTACTATTCACCTCCACGATCCCATGGCCGTCATCATCATTATCGTCAAGCTCCACACGAACATCAACATCATCATCGCCATCAGCAACATAAATCTGTGTCTCCAGTCGACGAAGTTTGTGGAAGCAATAATGAATCAAACAACGAAACGATGGCGGAGAGTGTAAAACAAGAATACTCGAGCCGAATGGATAAATTGGCTACCGCTGCGGATACACTTGAGATTAGATCGGAAGCAAGTGCCAAGGCAGAGGATGATGAAGGAGAAGATGGCGATGACGACATGTCTACCAAGACAGGTACAGATCATAAGAAGTGTGTCCCCATCTGCAGCTCATTGCTGACAAAGTATCTTAAAAAGAAGGAAGCAACAGTCTCGCTTCCGGCCTTTGCTGAGCTTGTGAACTACCCTGAGCACCTGCCGGAAAAGGGTAGCCCATCGAGGAAATCTAATGGGAAGAGCACTCCACCAAAGCAACCATCAGAGAAGCCATGCGTAATGTGTGGAGTTTCATGTATCTTTGCAGGAACAACACCTTCAAGACTTCACGCACAAATGAAACAGTCCATTATACCGAAACAAAACAAAGGCTTGTGCAATTCCTGTGATGGAAAGACGTGGATCTTTTCAGAGTTGAATGCTCCGATAAAATGGTGCAAGGGTTGTAAGAACTTTCGATCGTTACGAAACTTTGGTGACAAATATAGAGCGACCAAGTGTGTTCGCTGTCGACAGAGACAAAGAGATAATTATGCTGAGTTGAAGCGGAAACGAGACGCACAAAATGAGGGAGCAACGCTGCTCGTGCAACAAAAGACGGGGTGGGGAAGTGCAAGTGATGAAAGCGAGAGGGGGTCGCCCGAGCTTGATGCTGCCATCGCTCTAGCAAACTTAATAAGCTAGATCTTGAACTTGGAGCTGACGACCAGCTCTTCTTGTGTCAATAAAATGTCTACTATTTTTGATGCAGTTTGACCTGTTCTCTCAACCATTCCGTCCATCTAAAGTATCTTCGAGTAACCTCTCTCTCATCTCCTCCTCTAACGACGACCACGTCCCTTCTTCGTTGTGGTCTGTTGACTGAGATACTGATACATGCTGTTATTTCCACTCTTTCGTCCACGCTTTCCTCCCCCTCCTCCACCAGTATCATTGAATAGATTGTCAGCAATTTCATTCTCACGTTCAAGCTCTCGCGTCTGCATTTCAAGCTGACGCTGACGTTCCGACTCTTTGGGTAGAACAGATATCAAACGAATGGTTGGCAAAGTCGCATTGTGGCTGCTTGAGTTGTAGTCAGCATACTTGGGCTCGGAGGAAGAAAATCCACGAATGATGTGATTTTTGCGAAAGCGTTTGAAGTCTTTTCCTCTGCGTACACTCCTTCCAGGACGAGCTGTGGCAGCTGGTTTCACGTACGCACGAACAACCAAGCCGGATACCTTTTGAGTCTCTGCTGCCACCAGGGGATTTTCAGCCTCAGCGTCATCAATTGCCTTGCGGTAAGCCTTGCGACTTTTGGGGGCAGCTACGAACCAGCCATCTGAAGTGGTTGGAAGGGGGATACGTTCCTCTGGCAAGCCCGGTTCTTCCTCATCAGACTGAGCGTCCATGTTTGCATCGAATGACACATCACGACTTTCCTCAACTGGTTCAGTCTCCATTGCATTGTCCTCTTGTTGCGCCGATTCCTTTGGTTGTTCTTTGCGACGGCGCTTCTTTTCAGGTGGTCTTTCCTCTGGTTGTTCATTGTTGGCAACTTCTTCGGTGACCACCTTTTGCTTTGTACGCTTCTCTCCCGCATGTACAGGCGGCGCTTCACCCTGAATTGCCTCCTTCTGCTTCGGCTGCTGCTCCTCTTCTTGGAAAACTTTCGCATCTGCAGCGAGCTTGCCTGTCTCCATATCCTCAGCACTCTCGACTGCTTCTTTGGCGGATACATTTTCAATAGCTGCATCCCACCCTTCCATCTTTTCAATCGCTACCTTCTTCGCATCCAAAAGCAAATCACCCTGACCATTATTACCAGTAATAGCCTGCGCCAAATGCTTTGCAGAAGTCAACCTCACATCATTACGCTTATGCAACCAAGTATTGTACGGCTTGCACTTGCTCGATTTACTATCCACAAGTACCAACACCATCTTGGCATCAATTGCAGCTTGTTGCTGCGTATTCCACCAATTGTCAAAATCGGTTTGAGAGGAATCAGGAGCATCGTATACTTTGAGGATTTTGGCACCTGCGGATTGGGCTAATGGTCCGTTGTCGTCTTCCATCATGACAGCAATGCAGTAGCCTTGCAATGCTCTGCTGTGATCACCGCTGTAGCTTAGTGAATCGAGTTGTGATGTTCCCTTGGGGCTGTGTGAGATGAATGAATCACGAAGCGAGAATGAGATCACATAATTATAAAGTTGAAGGACACAACACACAATGATACAATATAGATACTACTCACGGATAATCCTCTTCCCTCGGCAGCACATCACCCAACTCCTTCCTCCCCAACAACCCATCAATATACTCCAACGTAACCACACTCTTCCTCCCACTAGCCCAAGCAGTAATCGCCTTGGCATTCGCCTTCTTCTCCAAAGCCACCAAATGAGTCGATTGATTCACATCCCATTGATTGTGCGATGCACCAATGTAATGTAGTGAGTCAATGTAGGATTGTAGTGTGGATTTGGGTGTGATGCTGGAGAATGTGAATTGGAGTGGGAGGAGGGTTAGGCGGATGGCGGATCCGACTGCTCCGAAGAGGATAATGATGTGTGGTGGTGATGATGAGGTGGTGGTGGTGGAGGAGTGGGATAGAGGCAATAGTGTGACTGATTTGTTGGGTTCCACCTTTTGAAATTTTGGAGTAGCCAAAGACGACGTTCTTTTGTTGTCGTTGTTACACAAAAGACGAACAGCCTGAACCTGCCCATCAGACAATGTCGCATAATTGATTGACGTGTTGTTAACGCCCTCATCATCAGTTTCATCTCCCGTTTCGTCTCCACTCCCTTCTTTGAGCTGCTCCGTCGGTATTACTTGTTCGGGGTGTCGTTGCGTTTATCAAATCTTCGTCTACCTGAACAAAAGTGCCTGCAATTTGTTTATTGATAGCAATGATTGACAATGCATTGTAAAAACGGTTAGATCGTCAGCTCATGCATCATTTTGTTATCATTCCATACATCAATGATGTAACAACCAACATACAGTCCAAAACTCACCAAATTTACTCCCCAAATCTCTCAACACACAAATAACCCCACTAGGTGAACTATCACACGCAGCAATCTCTTCTGGAGTCGATGGAGTTCCATACTCCATGATCAATCGTCCATGTAGAATTTCGGGTAGTGATGAGGTGGTGGAGGGTGGTGGTGTTTTGGAGAGGAGGTGGATTGAGGCGTGTTTGCGTGATACGCACTGATTTGAGAAGTGATTGTGATTGTTAGAATTAATTCCATTGAAATCAGACCAATGACAGCGTGACAGCAGAGCAATAAATATAAAAATCGTATTCTATTAACGAACCTTATCATCAATAGTCACAGCAGCATTCTTCCTCCCCACAACAAACAATTCACCCGAAGCATTGAGAGTGTCATCTGGTATCACAGCGGGGCCTCCCTCCTCCTCTCCTCCTCCTGGTGCAGCGACGACGTTTGGTTCAACGGTAGCTGCAGTGGCTAAACAGGCGTGGAGTGAGTCATTGGAGGGGGTTGGGGGAGAGTTGGGGACTCCGATTACTTTGTCGATGCGTAGGAACATGGCAATGATTTTATGATGAG